>CM040620.1:78990582-79012759 GCA_022817965.1 Solanum lycopersicoides
TTGAGCAAATTTTGCAATTATTTCATCAAAATTGCTGAAGACATGCAATAGAAATTAGGGATCGAATAATCCTACAGTTCACCATATATGATGAAGAACCTGTGTATAGTTATTGTCCGACGAATAAAAAGATAAAGGACTAAATGACCACACAAGACTAACTGTGCTAAAAGAAAAAAACTAGCAGTAGAAAATAGATGTACTCGGTTATAGGTATTTGCAAAAAGAGCATCTTCTAGAGGAGTAAAGGCTCTTCATACCAGGTACTTTAAAATATCGAACATCACTCACTTTGACCTTAACATGCCCAATCGCGATGCTAGAAGTTTGGGGAACTTGCCAAAGAGTAAGTCTCCAATAAGTAACCTGTTATTTCACATATCCCCTATGAACAGATCAATGATACTTGAAACAATCCCAACCTCATACATCATCACATGCACAAAGAATATTCCATGGAAGTACAATCACAATGGTTCTCAACGAAAATGAAATGCAAAAGTACATGAGATTAGATCTAGAGTAGTAATTTAAACCACCAAACTAAGTCATGGCTGCACTCTGTGCAGTAATGAACTTTGGCAAGACCATACAAGGGAACCAATTACTTGATCTCACCTAACTCTGATAGCATGATAATGAAAGAGACCTTGAACCTAAACTCTAACGCCAAAACTTCTCTCAAGAGATGGAGAGTCTGCCAAAACCAGATAAGGAAACCAATTGACACATCCAATACCTGTGGGACTTGATGACCCACAGGCATCTACACTATCTCACCCGTAGATAAGCCAATTCTCCATCCAAACGAAAATCAAACAATCAAGTAAGCAGAAATAAGTCTCAAACCAAAAGAGTAACAAATAGGTTTTGCTCCGAACGCCATTTAGCAGAGCCGAGTGATGCGTCAAGCTATTTAACTTGCGATTCGTTGATAAACTAGTGAAATAAAGTAAGAGAAAAGAAAATAGTACCTTGGTCCGCCATGAAGTAGCGTTGGTTTTCCAGTTGGGGAAAACAAAAGAAGGATAATGTCAATATCACATAGAACAGAAATCTCCTGGGCTTTCTTGAGGATTCCAGATCTTCGTTTGCAATAAGTGGCTTGCCTGTTACTATTACTCTCCAAGCGCTTCATGCTTAGCCTTACCCTTCCCATCCTAAAACACAACTATTCTTAACCAAATCAGTAGAAGAAGATTGATGAATCCCTAAATAGCAGAACAATTTGTATTACATTTGCTACTTATTATAAACTCAAAGAAAAAGAAAAGGAGACAACTCACGTAACAAAAAGAAAGAGGTATTTGCTCAATAAGAAATGCACTAGTCGGCTTGAGAGACCTTGCATGAAAAATGTCTTTTCATTTATAGATAGTTCCTCCCTTCCAATTTGTATTTTTTTACTTAATAAATAACATGGAATTTAAAAACATAAAAATTCATGTGATCTTACATTCAAATTAAATTAAAACTAGATACTTTCTCCGTTTATTTTTATTTATTGTCATATATTGATTTGATAAATTTATTAAAAAAATGAATAATAATATAAATATCTTATCAAACTATTACATATTAAATAATATCTTGAAAAATAAATATCTAATATTGAGAGTGAATATAGAAAAACATTATTATTTTTCTTGATACATGAAAGTGACAAAGTAAAAATAAAAATATATTTTTAAAATTAAAAGTGATTAATAAAAGTAATTTAAATGAATAAATTGAACGATGAGATAATCAGACAAAGGAACCTATGAAAAAAAAGATATCGGCGCACTTTGGAACTTGGATTACTTGTCGTTACACCGGTTATCAAGTTTTATCCAAAATATATATAGTGTGCAATTGATCTGTCAAAAAAAGAAAGTAGTATACAAAAGTAGATAAATTATGCACAAGGAACAAGTGACAGGTGTGTGTATATTTTCAGACAAGTGTTTATAGGCGCACACACTAACAACTTGTTTGATGTTTGATACGTATGGACTATGGCATCATATCATAATACTTGTTCTGTCGGTGAATAGTATTATAACCCAAAGTAGGATCTGGTGTAAATTATTATTTTCTTAAAAAGAAATAATAAAATAAATTATTAAAAATTAAGCAACTGCAAAAAAGTAGGAAAAAAAGAGTTAAAACGTAATGACTAGAGATTTTGATAGTCTAGTAATATAATACTTGCAATAAAATTCAAATAAAAATCAAAATAATTGTTGTATTTAAAATAATAATACCTTACTGAGGTAACAACCATCTAATCAAGCTGTAACTATTTAGAAATGTTTAATGCCGAGTTACATGTTTCTATAATTTGAAATTTGTATAATATAATTTATATAATTTTTGTATAATTTCGAATTTATATAACGAATTTATATAAAAATAACTGAATTATACAATATCCGCAAATTATATAAACCTGCGAATTATATAAAATCCGCAAATTATACAAATGAGACAGCTTAATTGTAGTTACAACCAGTAAATATGCAAACCATAGCTATGAAGTATAATTAACCTTATTATAGTGGTTATTTGCAAATGTTCCCCTTATTTTTATATGTAACTTAAATTTTTTTAATTTGTACTTATAAGTTATAAGTGACTTGAATTATAGACAATATTTCAAATAAGTCAATTCAAACGTTTTCTAAATTTAACTATTTAATACCAAACATAAAAAAGTTAAGTGCGCAACAAACATCCAGCATCTCATCTTCCTATGTTCAAGGTAGCCCATGACCTCCAAGATCATGAAGAGCTTTTTTGGTGTGTCCTATTATTAAGCATTCTCATGATATTTTCAAGGACTAAATTTAAATATATAATAAAGTGATTAATTTGCAATAAATATAGTCACACTCAGTGGAGAATTTATGTGTTAAATTTGGATCACAGGAATCGTGGTCATCCGATAAAATTTGATTATATTATTTTTTATAACTATTAAAAATATATATTAAATTAAAATTTATGAAATCTGTTCTCAAAATAGTTAGTTGATTCGCTAGTTTTACAGCCAGATTTCAGCACCAAGGTCCCTTGTTTGATCCCTGTCAGCCCCCATTTGCTTCAATTTATTTTTATAAACTTAACACTTTTTTCATTTAAAAAAAAAAAACTAAATCTGAAAATTCCCAAGTTAAAGACTTCAAAAGTTTTCTTCCCACCCATTTTTTAAGTTCCCACAATATTTTTCTTTCGCTCTTCAAATTTATTTTTTAATTTCGACACAAAGAAAAATCTAAAAGTCAAGAATCTAAAAAAATTGTCATTATCAAAGTATAAGAATTTCTTCTAATATAGGATTTCTCTTTTTAATAAACAAACTAACAAAATCAAAAAATAAAAATAAATATATCACTTTATTTAGGGTTTTCACATAAAAAAAATCTTGTCATTACTTATAATATAAAATCATCAAGAGCTAAAGAATTAAACTTACATATTTTGCGGATATAATTTATAGGGGATGTGTTTTATATTATATTATCAATTTTAAAGGGTGTGATTTTTTTTTCTTAATGTGAAAGGGGTGTAATTCCCTTATTTTTTTTTCTTAATGTGAAAGGGGTGTAATTCCCTTATTTTTTTTAATGTGAAAGAGGAGTGATTCTCTTATTCTTTGAATGGTTGTTTTGTTTGTAAGATAGAGCATAGGGTACATAATTATTTTGATTGATAAAATGATATTAAGAAGAAAAAAAAAATTATAATTTTATTTGTTAAAGTGATTTTAAAAGAAAGCAAAGAAAAATATTGTTTCTTAATAATATTTTTTTTAATTAGAAAGTCGATGTGTTGAAAAAGATTAAAAAAAATACATGTATTCGGAAAATAATATTTTTGATTCATTTTAGTAACTATAAGGACATTTTTGGACCCAAGTATTGACTGCAAAGACATTTTTGAACCAAAATATTTACAGCGAAAACATTTTTTAGCCTAACTATAAACGAAGGAATTTTTTTTCTTTTCACATAGTTTAAAGGCATTATTGACTCTTTTTCCTAAAATATTTGATCTTATCTTTAAAGCAATGGTGCACTGGTTTTCTTGATATCCTGAATGTGCATCACTTTATTTACCTAAGAAGTAGTAAAAGATTATAATAAATATAGGGGAAAAGAATAAATAGACCCTTAAAGTATTGTAAATAGTATGTAAATATCCTTCGTTATACTTTAAAACACTGATGCCCTTACCGTTCAATTTTTGGAATGTATATATTCTTTGAAGTTTGAACTAACAGAAAGACACATCTCACGATCTTAACGGCCTATTCAAAATTTATTTAATTTTTCCCATAATTAAAAAATTGATCCGAATAATTAAAAACCCACCAAATAATTTTAAGACCCACCCGCAGATAAATTTAATTTTCCCTTTCTTCTCAAGTTCCGGCAACCATAGACTGCACCGCAACTCCATCTTCTCCGGGGAAGTTCCACAAACAAAGCCACCTCTAACTGCTACAAACCCAACATCCGGCGAAATTAGCGAGGTTGCAACCCTTTGGCCACCACGCCCCCATCTCTCTCTCACCGATGTTCCAACAGCTCCGGCGAGCAGCCGAGCATACCTCTAGCTCTCTTTACAAAGCTTCAATAACGGCGACCAAGAGGACACTCCGTAAACAACAAAAAATCAATCTCATTTCCATCAACTGAGAAACCCCCAAAGTTCTACTCATACATTCAAAAAATTTGTCTGTGTCATTTATTTTGTCTGAAAAAGATTAGTGAATCTTACTTTGTTGATGAGAATTAGATTAATATAGTTCAGCAATTAATATGAGATTTAACTTTTTTTTTTAAAACAAACTATAACCTTCTCTGTTAAGAAGGAAAAGATCGAGAAGATAGTCTATTGGGGGATAAGATAGTCCATTGGGAGTTTGGGGTTATAATTTGGTGCGGGTCTTAAATTATTTGGGCGGGTTTCTATTTAATCGGGTCAATTTTTTTATTATGGATAAAAATTAAATAAATTTTGGATAGACCGTTTAGATCATGACACCGTTAGTCCAAGGGTATATACACTTCAAAAATTAAACGTAAGAGCATCAGTGTCCTAAAAGTATAACGAGGAATATTTACATACCATTTACAATAATTCAGGAATATATTTATCCTTTTTTCTATAAATATATAATGACTATACAATATAGTTTATCGAAAGTCATAAAAAGTTTACACCAACTATACAATGTTAGTTATTTATACATTAGTTGTACATTGAATATACATTGTGATACAATCAAAAAACTACGTACAATTTAGTTGTACATGAAATATACACCGATCGTTCAACCTCAATTAACTAACCAGTCGTAAAATCTTAAATATAAAATCTTCTCGACGTTTTAAATCATTTGATATATAATTCGTTTGAAACTGTATATCAAATCTTAGAAGCAATCTGGTATCATTCACTAATCTGACAACTCCAATGGCTTTCACTCCATGTTTCTCCACATATATAGCAAAATTGAGATCCACACCTAAATCCATAATATTGATTTGTTCAGTTAATACTATAACTTAATAAAGAAATTAAACCTCTCACTACCCTATAAAAATTAAACAAGAAATTAACTAACCAGCAGGTTATGTGTATACAACCATCAGCTTTCTGCACAATATGTTTGCAGTGAGGGCATTTCATCCATTTGGAGCTGCTAGCAAGTTCCTCAACTTTTAAATCTTCTTCTCTGTTTTTTTCATCATTTTGGAACTTGTCACAATCAAGTCCAGTATGCCAAGGGACGCCACACGCCGCGCATAGCAGCCTGTGGCATACAGGGCATATACACTCAATTATGTCTTGATCATGATCATAAATTAGCAGCTCTGAACAATCTTTGTAAGGACAGTAAAACTTTTCGCAATCAAGAAGAGCAGACTCACTCAATCCCCCTTCCCATTTTTCAAATACATTTTCAGGGATGATGGATTTACAAGAAACAGGTTCAATTGTCGCGCAACATTTCAAACCAGGGCAAGTTACTGAGAAAATATGGTCTTGAATCATGGAGTGGACATATTGGGCTATGCAATCAGTACAGAATGAGTGATCAGAGCAATTTTCGAGTTTGAACATTTCATTTGCAGCTTTTGTCTCCATACAAATTTCACAAAAACCTTGAGATGATTCAGGGGATTCTTCGATTTTTGTTGTTGACATGTGAAGATTGAAGATTTCTAAAGAGGCTGCAAGAACCTCTTGGTATTGAAGTTCCTCCGCGCACTCGTTGTCTGATAGTATGAGAGCACGAAACTCATCGTTTTCATTGAACACATTTGATATTATGTCTGCCATTGAATTGATCAGTGGTTAAAGTAAGTATGAAGATTTCTTGGAGAACTTTGCAGATTTGTGATACTACTTGATATGATTTTGATGTATGCAAAAGGGGTTTTATAGTGATTAGTGTCCTATTATTGGATAACAATAGGAATAAATTAAAAGACAAATTCAGTTATTTTAATTAGGAAGTTACTCAGAAAATACTTAAGAAATATATACAATTTGATGTGACCCAAGCAATTTGCTAAGCAGTTGACGTTTGCCATTTTGGCAATTTCGTAATGCTAGTGACATGTTTCTAGCAGGGACCAAGAAATTGTGATTGTAAAAGATTTTAAGGAACTTCCACACTTTGACAAAGTCCGAGTTAATTTACACCTTGTTTGGATGGTTGTTATTCTCATCCTCGTAGCATTATATTGTTAGTTTAAATATGATATTTTTTTTGTCTCAATTTTAATGATATATTTCAAATTTTGAGAGTCAAACAAATCTATTTTTGATTGTAAATTTTTCTTATATATTTTGAATTGCCAATTATTTTGACTTATAATACTGTTTACATAATTTACAAATATATAAATTTCATTTAAAAAAAATTAAAGATTCCATGAACAAATTTCCATTCAAACTTAAATTGTTTGACTTTCAAAAAACGAGATATCACATAAATTGAGATAGAGGAAGTATTGTTATGATTGTTGCTTAAATTTTATTGTATCATGTCGTTCAAATCTATCGTTTGGTAAAGATGAAAAGTTTCATTTTGTGTAACAATTGATTTGGTGTGAATGCCTCACTACCTTAATATTTTTTGTTAAGGTCTTACGAAGTAAAAGTAAATTGTATGTTTGCTATGAAAGAAAATATTTTTCAATTTTCTGATATTTAATTGATGAAATTTTCTTTAAAATAATAAATATTATTTATAAAAAAATAAATCTGTTAAAAATTTTCACTAATAAAAATAAGAAAGGCGAGTTTCACAAGTAATATTTATTGTTTATTATCTCCATTCTGTACGCCCAATGCCCAAATCTTCACCCCTTAATCATCCCACCTCCGAAGCCCCACTCATCACTCGACAAGATTTTACTAACTTATATATATATAAAAAATTAGGATAATATAATTTTGCATAATTATGAAATATTAAAAAATAAATGTTAAATTCACTTATTTAAGAAAATATTTTCCTATCTACCAAACAACACTTAACAATTTGTTTGTCTAACATCGTCATGTACACAGTTTACTTGCTCATTTTAGTTGCCAAAAGAATCTCAAGACAAACAGAGCTTAGAGGGTTCAAGTTTGCTTCTGCAGACAGTGTTTTAGAATTTTCCAATCAAATGTCAAATCAAGTCTTTTTCAGCACTATAGCAACTTCAGATCCTCAAGTAACAAAATTTGTCTGCATACTAATGTTTTTCTTTAGGCGGTGGTAAAGTCATTAGCTTGTAGACGGAGTCTTCACTTACTAATTTATTTATATATTGGTTCTCACTCAGCGTCTATATACGCTTTGGACTTGACTTGTTATAATGCGAATCGAAAAGTCCATTTTGGCTAAAAACTAATACCAATTCTATTTTCAAGTGTACAAATACGAAACGTCTAAATAAAAATATATAATTATTAAGAGTATGATACAATTAGTGGCGAAGCCAAGAATTTAAAAAAGAGTAACCAGAAATAGCAACTTGTTAGGTTAAGAGTGTCCAAAATATGTTATTTCATTATTTCATATATATATATATATATATGGTATTTAACACCGCTGCTGCGCCACTGAATGCAATGAATATGACGTTATTTCTATTTTAATCAAAAAATTTAAAATTCGAAAGACCCTCATAAGATTTAATCTTAGGATGTCTGGTTTGTTAATTTTATTTTATCGTAGATAAATTCCTTACATGACAATATTATTACTGGATTTACACCTTTTGCTCTTAGATACTTTATGATAGTAGTAATACTTAATAGCAGTAGGGTATAAAAATTAAAAAAAGAAAAAACAAAACTCAGTCTAACTCTACAGGATCCCGAAAGCTCTGTTCCATGAGCTTCAAAAATTCAGAAAATTCAATTTTTCCATCTCTGTTTTCATCAAAGGCCATAATCATCTTCTTGCAATCCTTCATCGAAAATTGGGATAAACCCATTCTCCAAATAAGTTTCATTAACTCGCTTGCATCAATATATCCATCTCCATTTTCATCAAACACATCAAAAGCTTCTTTAATTTCCTCAAAACTAGGTTCTACTTCATCAAATAAACTCGAAACCTCTGTTTTATTCTCATTTGAATTGCATAAACTCATTAGTTTATCCATAATTACTACCTCAACAATTTCTTCCTTGTTATCGCAATTTTCATAATCATGTACACAATTTTTAGCATCGGGAGGATTATTATCATGATCACCTCGAGTCAACGCGTTTCGGAGAGTGGTGAAGAACAAACATATTGCTCGGATTGAAAAAGAAAAACAAGAAGATAAATCTTGAAATGTGCTTAGGATGCTGAGAATTGTACATCTCAAAATGATACAAAAAAATTGATTGAGGTCATCAGCTATTTTTTTGCCCAATAATGAAGCACTAATTGCTGATATTGAAAAAATGTTCTCCATTTTTGCTAGCTTCTCTTTTTCTTTGAAGCTATTAATTTCTTGTATGGAATTAATATTAAATCATGGGATGTTTGTAGAGACGAATTTTTGTGTGTCTATATAGACGAACATTAAACAAGTCAGTCTTTGTGGAAAATTTTGAGGAAAAAATGGTGAAAACGATATCTACTTTCCTATCGTTATATAAAATTAAAAAAAAAGAAGTCATCATTATAAGGGTGGATCCAAGGTGGACAACTACACATCATAAATAAAAAATTACACCGTATATATAAATTAATCTTTTTAAAATATATAGAAATATTTTAAAACACAAAGCAACAATTTAATTTGGAATTAAAATTTACTTTGACATTTAGGATTCAAATTGTAAATGTTATATAATTATGTTTTGGAAGTGGAAATTTTAAATTATTATTATTATTATTATTATTATTATTATTATTATTGTTGTTAGTTGTTGTTGTTATTTCCTATTTTATTGGAGTGAATAGCAAAAGTCGGTCAAGTGATTTCTTGGTAATTTCAGTGACAATAATTGTATTTAATATAATGCGTGTTGTAGCAGCAATATGTTAGACTTACTATGAAATAATAAAAATTAAAAAGTGCGTTTACACATATTAGGTTTTTATTAAAGAAATGTCTACAGAATTGAATTACATAATGTATTGTGGTTATTATTCTAATCTAAAGTTGGTAGTACTACTTTTTCCACAGAAAAATGTGAGAGAGAGATATGAAATAAAATAACTACGTTGGATCACTTATTCTGAAGATAGCAATAACTTTGTGACATAATAAAGATGATGTCAAGTTCTTTGAATTCAAAATATTTGATGTTTTTAGACTTACACATATCCGCATATGGATTAACAAAAACACTTATTCCTGAAAATTTAGGAGGGTTTTGAGTTGTGACTATAATATTTTTAATTATGGTTTTTCTTTTTTTTTTTTTGCTAAAATAATTATTTTGGGGAACTTTGAGTGTGTTAAGGGTAGATTTTAAATTTTTATACAGAGTGCAAAACCATAACATTACCAAAAAAGAACTCCCTCGATCCTTTTTAATTGTTTAATTTTAATTTTTTTATTTCTCTTTTTTGACATAGTAGGATAAGACAATATATTTTACTTCTTATATTCTCAATTTATTTAAAATGTTGATGTTTTTAAAAAGATAAAATCTCTTTAACGAGTAAATTAATTTTAGAATTCTATCAATTAATATGGGTGTAAATTTACAATATCAAATATTGTTTTCTTAATAGGTATATCAAATCAAAGATTAACAACTAAATAGAGACAAAATACTCATTCTTACCTTTCACTATACTAAAAATAATTTTTTCATTTTCATTTATTTATTTACTTTAGGAAAGACAATTTATTTTTCATGTTTTAATTTTAATGACTTACTTATTTCAAAATATTTCTCAAGTTGACTAAAAATTATACACTAATTAAGACAATCATGATAAAATATGTACTTCATTTGTTATTTTCTAAGAAGTGTTCAAACTTCAAAGTAATGATAAAGAAGTATTAATCAAAAAGGTCATTGATTTATCATAATTCAGAGGTTTAAGATTTGAGTCTTTTTTGAGTATATATTTATCTTTATTAGAGAGTTATTTATTTTTAGTGTAAACTTTTCAAACACAAATTAAAAATTTCACCAAACTTAATATAAACTTCTCAAACACAAATTAAAAATTGGGAAACTTTCACATATAGCCACTTAGAAATAATTAATTACACTCCATAGCTATAGTTTGATAATTACAATTTGTAGCTACATGTTGTACGGACGAAGAGAGGCAAGCGATACTGGGAGAGATAGGAGAGAGGCGAGAGAGAGGGGGGAAATAGTGGGAGAAAGGTGAATTGTATATGTATATTGGTTAGATGATTGTATAGTATACATATGTAATTGTATATATGGAAAGAGAGATTGGGAGAGGGAGGAGAGATGCGAGTGAGACTGGGAGAGAGAGGAGAGAGGAGAGAGGAGAGAGAGATTGAGAGAGGGAGGATAGAGGCGAGCGAGAGAGGGCAGAGAGTGGGAGAGAGGTGAATTGTATAGGTATATAACTGTATATTATACATATACATTTGTATAAATGGCAAGCAAGATTGGGAGAGGGAGGAGAGAGACGAGCGAGATTGAGAGAGGGAGAAGAGAGGCGAGCGATATTGAGAGAGAGAGGAGAGAGGCGATCAAGAGAGGGCAGAGAGTGAGAGAAAGGTGAATTTTATATGTATATATAGGCTAAACAATTGTATATTATACATAAATTTTGTATATCCTGGCGAATTATACATATACAAACATGTCTAATTATACAAACTCGAAGTCAGCCCACGTAATTAATGTATAACGTTAGTCGCGAGTGATAATTATAACAAACTATAGTTATAATGAGTAATTAAATAATATAAATTTGTTTATCCTCGTAATTTCTCTTAAAAGTTTCACCAAACTTTAATATTAATACAAATAAAAAGAAAAGCACTCATTAATCAAAGAAAAAAAAATAATACTTTTCACCTTTTGACAAAGTATACCAACTAACAAAAGTCGTAGTGCTATTTGTTTTCAAATTCTATGAAATTTCATAGAAAATTAATACAAACAAATTCTGATCTCTCGTGATAAGCGTGAGCGTGCTGGCCACACACACACATAAATGTTTCTTTTTGTGAATAAAAAATAATGGACAAATTACATAAATAGATACATTTTTTTATTATTTATTTTCATTATCTTCCTTTACTTTAAAAAATATATTATATTTTAAATATTTTTAAGCTGCATATTAATGTATTTGAGCTACATATTATGTATCCGAATTAGTTTTTAATGTATCAAAACTAGTTTGTAATGTATATGAGCTACATATTAATATGTCCGGGATAATATTAAATGTATCAGAACTACAACTTCAATTATTGTATCCGATTTTTTATTTTTTAAGAAATTATGTAATTAAAAACTTAATAGGAATAAATTATAATTTATATTAAAATTATGAGATTTATGTTAGTTATAGTAAAATAATTACACCACGTTGATTTGCTCAACTGGAGGATAAATAGTTAGTAAAAGTTTGTTAAATTAGTTTCAACAATACTATGGAATTGGACTTTGTAACTTTTACTTCTTATTTTATTGTTTGTGATTTTCTATCAAAAGTTCAATTTTCATATTGAAATTTAATTATTTTTGAATTCACATGTTATAAAGCTTATTTCTAAACGATGCTATCAATAAAATCTTTTTTTTTTAATCTCTAGAAACTTAAAGTAAGACCACTGAATCCTTCTAAGAATATGAAAGGACGAAAAAACTTGCAGAATTAATCTTTGGAATTATATATAGAATATTCCCATTTCCCAAGCCCCAAACTAAACGTCAGTGTTTAAGTTGTTTTGGAAATGCTACGTTGCGTGCCCCTAACTGTAAGGTAAATTTGAAATCTAAATATGCAGTCAATGAAGTTCATGATACTATTTTGACGTTTTCGAGACAAATCCAAAATTTGATATTTAAGATTTTTTACAATAATTTTAAGGGGACGTTTTGTTGGAAACAAATTATTTCAAAATTAATTATTATGAAATTATCACACCATGTATATGACATAACTTATTCCATTATTATAGTATAAATGGTGAGATAAGTTATTCCAAACATGATAACCCACCAAAACACTAAAATTATATTCCTGGACTATTTATTTTTATCAGTCATGCCAAACGACCCATAAGTTAATAACATAATAATAAGTCAGTTTACTATCAAATATTTAAATATATGAATGAAATTTTTAGCTATTAAATTTGTGTAAATCGTAATAGACCCTCTAATTCGGCGCTTGACATCAGTCAAACATTTGATACTTCAACCGTTTTGATTTATTTATCTTACTCATTTTTTAAATTTTTAAAGAAAATAAGGTGGGCCATAGTCCATTAGTTTGTAATGGCTTCACGTTGGGTTCCACTGTTGGAAAGTTGACACTTGATAGTAATGGATATTTGGGCCTGCACAATACAGGGCCCAAATACTTTGATGAATCTTTTCTATGGAGCTAATAATAATCAATCCTAATAAACTAAATAAAAATAACACCCTATACACATTTAAGATGATATATATCAAGTTATAAATATACTTTTTAAAAATAGATTACTTATAGCAGATTATTATCGAGTTATAGTATATCAATTAAAAATATATTAATTAAAAATAAATTATAAATAATTATTTAAATAATAATAATTAATATATTTAAATATTTACTTTTATTTTTCCAGTTACCTTTTTTAAATCAAACTCTTTAAATTTTTACTGATTAATTATATAGTTACCTTTTACAGTTTTTAAAATAAATAATAAATTATTATTAATTAAATTTCACATTATATAGTTACCTTTTTTAAAACAAAAACTAAATAATAGGGATTTGATTTTAATTAAATTCCTATTTTACCGTTGCTCAATAACTACCCACCCCGTCTCACCCAATACACGACATCTTCCCCAATACACGACATCTTCTCCAATACGCCTAGATCTTCATCTCCCCCAAATCCCCTGACTGATCACCATTGCTATTACTCTTCGTACATCAATCCTCAAACACGCCTCACTCATCATCTCTCCCATTACGCCTGATCTCACTCAATAAAAGCTCAAGTTATTAAAAAAAAAAAGATCAATTCAAATTAAAAGTTAAGAAAACAAAAAAAAATTGGTTTATATTTTTGAAAGAAAAACTATTTTTCTTAGTTAGTTTCGTCAGTTGTCATTGTGTTTTTTTTAAAAAAATTTACCCTATTTTAATTTGTTTAAAAATTATTCTATTTTAATTAGTTACCTATATTTTAGGCGTTACTATAACTATTTCCGTAAATCAAAATTTAAAAAGTAAAAACATTAACATGTCTTTGTTTTTATTTTATTTTTTAAAATCTATTTCTTTGTAATTTTTATTTTTTTTAAAATACCATTTTTTAAAAACATATGGAGTTTGTTATTTTTGCTTTTCAAAATAACTGACTTGTTTTTTAAAATATTATTTATATAATATAACTACAAATAATTTATTTTCATTATATAAAAAATTAAAATTTGATGTTGATTTGAATTTTAAATAAGTACAATATTAATAAAATAGAGAGAAAAAAGAAAATAATATATATTTATGTTTTAGTTGCAATAAATAAGGAGTATTTATTTGTATATAGTATAAAAATGTGATGTTAAAACTGTATTAAATTAACAATGAATATTTTTTAATAATTTATTATTGATTATTGATTATTCGTTGTTTAAAATTTTGAAAATTTATTGTGTTGACATTAGTAATTTTTTATTCTCCTTTTATATATAGATAGAAGATTATTATTATTATTATTATTATTATTAGTAGTAGTATTATTAGTATTATTAGTACTGTTATTTTTATTATTATTATCATACTATAAATAAGGAGGTTTGAGAAGACACAAACTCAACCGCAAAAATCAACTGGAAAAGAGATGGCTAGTTCCGTTAAATCGAAGATGGAAAAAAATAAAAATAAAGAGGCAAAGGAAAGACGAAAGAAGAGGAAAGGAAAAGAAAAAAATATCATATATTTTTTGATACACATATATTATCACTTTTGTATAAATATGTATCAACTATGTACGCATATTGTTTGAAATATATTGCAACATTGTATGAAATAATTTAACAATACATTCATGTACCAAAATTTGTTGAAAATATTTTATCATTATGTATGAAATTTGTATGAATTACGTATGCCATAACTAATAGATGTTAATTGATTTATGATTTATTTTATTTTATTTTTGTATGAATTTTGTATGAAATTTGTCTTTCAGTAGTATTCATGTATGCGCTATGTACTATGTATAGAATTTGAATAATAAATGTATACGTTAATTCACATTTATAAATAGTGTGTTTCACTGTTAATGATATCAAAATGCAATACATACATAGAAAATTGTGTCTAACAGCCAAAACAACATAAACACAAGAAATCATTTCTTAAGCACCGGATAATTTGAACATTTCTTTGTGTTGTGTCCAACTTGACGGCATCTACAGCAAGTGATTTTTGACCTTTTGAATTTCACGTCAGCAAACCCCTTCCATCGTTCAAGTTTTGGTCTTCCCGCTGTTCTCTTTGGACCGAGTGGCATTATTTTAGGCTCTGAAATATAACTTGGTATATCCCATGTACTCTCGCATGAGATAGGTTCAACAGGGATGGCATATGCATATTTGAAATTCTTCAGGCTATAAAAAGCAAAACAGAAATCTGCTTCATGCAACTTTCTGTATCTAAGAACTGCGATTACATGACCACATGGTATTTCATAATGTTGAAATCTCCCTCCATCTGAAAAACGACATATTTACCTGTTTTACAACATTAAAATAAAAATTAGTACGACATAATACATATTAATTACAAAATAATTTATACACCACTCATACACACTTATTATACCTTTCAAAAAACTATATCATACCAAAATTACATTGAAAAGCTACCTCATACACATAAAAACATAAATTCATACCCATTTCATACACAATTAATATACATTTCATCATCACATGTCATATCTACAATTTTTTCACAAACAGAATATCTACAAAAAATAAATACAAATTTCATATACATATTAAAAACATTTCATACAGAATTTACCTTTTACCAAACAGTAACATATATCCAAAATATACTAAATATTTACATGATACATAATTCATTCACAAACAGAATATCTACAAAAAATAAATACAAATTTCATACACATATTGCAAACATTTCATACGGAATTTACCTTCTTTTACCAAACAGTAACATATATTCAAAATATACGAAATACTAACATGATACATAATTCACATATAATTCATACACAATTATTAAAAAAAATACATCATGTCACACACAGAAATTTCTATTCACAACAAACTTCGTACTTTAAAAACATACCAAATCGGGATCTCCAATTTTACTATAACTTAAACATCTATATAGTTACGTGCTTTTTTTGAAATATGGTTTATACTAAAACATTGTTTCATATAAAACACGCAATATTATATATATTGATTAAAAACAATCAAACACAAACCAACAAAATGTAACAAATATCAACTTGATGAATTCCACCTTCCACCATGTTTAATAATATAGATAAAATGTTGTCCATCACAGCAAATCACGTTTTTTCAACATCAAAATATATTCAATCAATACAAAAAAAAAACGAAATGAAATCTGCTGAAAAAATTGAGAGAAACACGAGAAAAAACAGATTTTACAATGATATCAATTTGTTAGAGCGTTTTAAGGAAAAAAAATCACAACTTAATTTGATCTTCAACTAAATTGAGTGTTTTAAGGTAACTACATATAATCAGATTTTTTTTTAAATTTCCTTAAAATGTGCTAATCAGTTATCTTTTTATTAAATGTATTTAATTTAAATAAAAAAGATGCTATTTTCCATTTCAAAATTGGTTCGTTTTTTTTTATTAATTATTTTAAATTATTTAAAATTTAAGTTTTTATTTTTAATAATATGCTATAACTTGCTATATTAAATGTTATACGTTGAAAGACAAACTCTAATGCTATAGATTGAGAATATTATTATAAAATATGCTATATACCTAATTTTTACATACTACTATCATTCAGTGACTATGTAATAAAGCTTGGTAAAGTAATATACATTTATTATTTTTAATCACCAACTGTAATGAACTTTTTATTAATTACTTTAGTACTATATATATAAGTGACTTGTCAAGTGGGCTAAAAAAATAATTTATAGGTTTGACATTTTTTAAAAGTCTGTCATGCAAATATTATAGGAAAAATTGTATATAATAGCAAATTATTAATTTAAATTAAATGCTATTAATATAGTTTGATTTAATTGTATCCTATAGCAAACTATTGCTATTTTCGCCATTTTTCCTGGTGGAATCTCGCTCGCCACTCTCGTTTGGTGGCAGTCTCGCTCACCCTCTCATTTTTTATACAAAGACAAATGTATAAAATGTGTTTGTGTTTGTACAAAGCGAGAGAAAATTGTATAAATACATATATTTTCGTTCCCTCTCTCCCCTTTCCCAAATCTCGTTCATCACTCTTTCGAATCTCGCTCGCCTCTCTCGCTTATAAAAACAGAAACGAAATGAATAAAATGTGTTTATGTTTGTATAAAGCGAGATAAAATTGTATATACAAATGCAAATATATATATCTTCGTCCTATGCACTAATAATTATAGAATAGAAATATTCTCCTACCCAGTTTTCTTTTGTCTCTCTCTTTTTCGTTTTATACATACAGAAATTATACAATTGATCTTTTTATATACATCTGCTTTCTTTTATATATGTATAGCTAATTATACAACTGCTTTTTTTGTATATATATAGCGCAATATACAACTGTGTTTTTTATAAGTATAACGAAATATACATATTTATGTTTGCTATAAAGCGCAATTATACAAATTTTGTTATAGCATACAAATATAAATTTTGTATT
The DNA here is from genome assembly GCA_022817965.1 of Solanum lycopersicoides. Lineage (NCBI taxonomy): Eukaryota > Viridiplantae > Streptophyta > Magnoliopsida > Solanales > Solanaceae > Solanum > Solanum lycopersicoides. The sequence goes on from CM040620.1 coordinate 79,008,146, forward strand.
TGCTATATGTGAAGGTTGCTCTATATTATAATATATTTTAATTTTATTTATTCTTAAACTCCTATGAATAATCATAGTTAGGTTTAGGCCTACTTCTTTCAAAACGTTTCATAATCCGTTATTTGTGACTTTCTTAGTTAAATAGGTTCATATAAATAATTGATTAGGGGAATAGTTGAACCTTTGTTTACATTATGGGGTTTTGATCCTTTTAGTTGAGGATCTATTATAAATAAATTTTCTATTTTGATAAAATAGAAATAAAACTGTATAATCTTTTTTAATTTTACTTATGAAATTATATCGAATATATGTTAGTTGTATAATGTTTTGGTCTTTCTGGCTGGTTTTCAAATGACATTTGGCTTTGAAGTTGATGGTGATCAGTGATAACATTTGGTTTACTTAACCACCTTATAAACTATTAAAATAATCTTTTTAGTTTTTTTTTATCTCTGTCACACTTTGATATAAATTAAAAGTTGAAAGTTGGACATCAAAGTGATATAATCTTTTCTTTTACTTCTTTGCTAGACTGGAAAGTGAAAGGCAATACTCTTCTCATATGAACTTTTTCTACAATATCTACTATATACTCTTCTCACCAGTCATTTTTTTTAAAAAAATATTAACCCTCATGACCAAATAAAAAGGCTTGGAAAAAAATAATTTTGAAAAGAGAAAAGCACATATTTGTTTTAATATTATTATTATTAACATAAGTTCTTCAATAAGTTGCATAATTTTCAATCTTCAAATTTGATTTTGTATTTTTGTGTACTGTTACATATTGATCCAATGGATTGTACCCAAACTTGAAAAATCATTTCAAGTTCGACTTGTTGGGTTAAGTCAATAGATCAGTTATAACAGAATTTATTTTGATATAAACATTCGATACAAATAAATATTTTCGAAAGCTTAGAAAATCAATCATTTTATGCACTAAGAAGCATTGAAGTGTTTGATTTAAAGTAGTAAAGATGATGCTACTAACACGATTCTAATGGTGGGTCACTATATGCACTTGGGGTTGACTCTTTGCTTAATTCATGTTTTTTAAACTTATATTGTTGATATGACACGAAATGCACTAAAGTAATTAATTATATCAATTGGAGAAACTTAAAATATATATCGTTTATATTTTAGCATGTTTGGATTGTCTTATTTAAAGTATTTTTAAATTAAATATTTTTTTAAGTATTTTGTAGTGTTTGGATAAAATTAAAAAGTATTATCAAACTAAAAGCCTATTCAAACACAATTTATATGTTTATTTAGGTAAAATGCATTTTGTAAGAGTATTTTAACTTTATCATATAGATATACATGCAAGTATATATGATACTATCACATGTGAAACACCTTGTATTTTGTCTATTACATTTATGTTTCCTTTGAAGAAATTTGATGAGTTTTACTAAATTTATTACCACTCTGAATGCTGAAAAGTGTAACGAGTAGTGGAAATTGAAATATGTGGATCAATTTGTATTTGCAAAATGAGGTTGAAAATATTCCTATAACCTATATGTTAGGATTGAATTTTAATTTTGTATGCCAATCATGGGACTCTATTTCCAATCTCAACCTATTATGTCTTCCAGAAAAATAAAAAATATTTCTTCGAAATTCTGTTCACTCGATTTTGAGTTGTTACGAGATTAAATATTTATCTAACTTATGAGTAATCATATTCACTCATTTCGATTTGTTTCAAAATTAAATATTTCCTTTACTTATAAGTAATAGTTAGGGGAACTCTTCTTTAAAAAGTTAGGGGAACTATTGTAGTGTTATGCTTATTATAAAATGTTTTAAAAGTATTTTACTATAAGTGAAATTAGTAATATTGACAATTCATATAAGATTGAAGGAGTACTTTTTTTTTTCAAAGAAGAGATATAAAGATGCAAGTAGAAAATCTATTTACCTTTTAGCAAGGGTCTAGGGGATTATCCAAACGTTCTTCAATTTTTTTTTTTTTTTTATGTATGAATAGTAGATGAGTTCGAAAGTGATATAGGCGTATGCGGAAGCATATAATTTGTAAATCATACGATGATAAATTAGATGACAAATAAAACTATTCTAAAAGATATATTATTATTATATGATAGAATCAATTTACCTACATAATTAAAAACTAATAAAAAGAAAATAATACAATTATTGAGAGAAAAATCTACTCATAAATAAAACTCTCTGAACAACTACAATATGGATTCTATTGTGTGTTATGAGAAGAGGAGTTTTCAATTTATAGAGTTCCAAACTTTTTTCTTTAAGATAAAAATAACTAATTATGGAAGAAAATTATATTTTTCTTTTTGGAAAAAAAGTAAAAATATTTATGATAATATTTTAACTTTTATATAAGAAAATAGTAAAGCTCAAGTAAGGGCTAAACTCTAACACAACCTTCTCAATTTCTTCGTGAATTTTCTTTTTCATATTTTGAATCGCTTAGATAAAAATTATGACTCTCCTATTAATCAATTATACTCTAAAAATGCATTTCTTAGGAGTTACTTTCATTCCCATGGATGTTGTAAAGTGTAATATCCAATGGGAGATTTTTTGATAAAAAGGAATGGCTAGAAATAGGAGGACCCTACATTGAACAATGACTTTGAATTATTAGTTGTCTCAAAACACAAGAGACAGCACATGCATATATAGGGATAAAAAATTGTCATATATAAATGCCTCTTTAAAGGGAAAGAGCAAAAGCCAAAAGAAAGAAAGAAAAAAAAGGCAAAAGCTAAATGAAAATGCCAAAAGCATTTATGCCATTAAAGAGCATATAGGGAATTTTGGGTCCCATACCCAACTAATTTGTAATATATCTAGTCTAATATAAGATGTGGCTTACATTTGCTCAAACCTTCAAAAATATCTACTTTGTTTTATATTCAACAAATTGCCAGAGTACACCAGCTGCACATAAAATTGTTCTTATTTTCTGAAGTGCCTTCTTCTAATGTCTACATCAACATAAAAGTTTGATTTGATTGTCAACTCATTCAGATGAATTCTCTTATTCAATCTTGCTCAACTATCATCTAACTAATTATCGAACGCTGACATTTGGTATATGGAATAGGGATAATAATCGTCATAAAATTTGAAGGGTTTAAGTTATATACACAAATAGTCCAAGAGTTATTCATAACTATAATCTTGGGGAATGAAAGAGAAGTTATCCACAATAACAAATAAAGATGATCTAGTCATGTAAAAACTCTGTACATAACTTAAACTCATTCTTGAAACAACTAGAGGTGTTCAATCTTTGATATCTGAGGTTGAGAAGCAGTTTGAAACATCTAAATGGTGATAATTAATAAGAAAGGGAAGAGGAGTGAGTTTGGATAGACTTTATTATAGGTGACCACTCCCAAATGGCCTTTGGGGATTGGGAAAGTGAAGAAAAAGGGAAGGAAAATGAACTTTGATGTCGAATTTTAATAGCTTAATTAGTTGATCATCTGAACTCCTACCTTATTATTGAGGTTTCGATTTCCCTCACCTCCTCATTTTCCCTTCCCCTACCCTTTTTTTGCTTGGTTTGTAAATAAAAGGCACTACTACTTGGCTTTTTCTAGAATCCTGAGAGGATCATAATTATCTGCATGAAAGAGAAGACTTAAGGCACAATTGAACTCCCTTACACTCCAAGACTTTGTGTTAGCTAAATTGTGTTTATACTTGGGATTATTTTAACACATTTCAGCAGCTATGAGCATAACGTTTTGTCATGTTTGAGAACATAATGAAGAAGAGGCACATCTATGAAATGATCAAGAAGATTTCAAACTTGGAACATAAAATCTGAAAAGATGGCTCAACTATTATTCAAACCACTAGTAAAAATGGAAAAAGAAGCTAAGCCGCCTTCCAGACTAAAACTTTGAGGGGTACATGATATACATCTAAACATTTCTCTCTTCCACTTTCTACTGTCAGCTGTATAAAGTTATGTACATGGAAACACACACACTGACCAAGCAAAAATATGTTACAAGGGAAGGATAAACACTAGTTTTAACAATAGTTTTCCCAGTTTCAGTTGAAGCACTTGAGGGATCTTAAGATTCTCAGCCATGGTACATACATGCGGCTGTACTTAAGCGTAATTGAATATCCATAAGGCTGGAAGACCAACATCCATCTTCCGGAAGATAAGTTGGTTAACAACTAAGTACCTCAGACTTTATACTCTCTCCTGGAAGCTGAGGGACCTGGAGAAGGCTGCAGGATTAACCTGCAAAGACGGGAGGGAGTGGTAGGGTGATCCTTCTCACTCTTTTTCGGTTGCAAGGCATTGAAAAGCCCTCCCTGCTAACGGGTCGTACTTGATTCCCAGTGTTGACCATATAGAACTCTTTGCAGCTTCATCTGGATCATCTATCCAATGTTTTTGGTACTAAAACAGACCCCTCTGAGTTCTTTTGACCCTTGGGGTTGTTTGGTTTAAGCAACTCACCATCCCTTGAATGCTTCCCTAAAGGTGAATTAGGAGCAGAGCCTGATCCTTTATGGTTTGCTGCTGGCGATGGTGGAGTTATCCAAGGAAGACTCCATGGACCAGGCACATTGCAATTCCAA
>CM040620.1:79013722-79050335 GCA_022817965.1 Solanum lycopersicoides
CTATTATTCAAACCACTAGTAAAAATGGAAAAAGAAGCTAAGCCGCCTTCCAGACTAAAACTTTGAGGGGTACATGATATACATCTAAACATTTCTCTCTTCCACTTTCTACTGTCAGCTGTATAAAGTTATGTACATGGAACACACACACTGACCAAGCAAAAATATGTTACAAGGGAAGGATAAACACTAGTTTTAACAATAGTTTTCCCAGTTTCAGTTGAAGCACTTGAGGGATCTTAAGATTCTCAGCCATGGTACATACATGCGGCTGTACTTAAGCGTAATTGAATATCCATAAGCTGGAAGACCAACATCCATCTTCCGGAAGATAAGTTGGTTAACAACTAAGTACCTCAGACTTTATACTCTCTCCTGGAAGCTGAGGGACCTGGAGAAGGCTGCAGGATTAACCTGCAAAGACGGGGAGGGAGTGGTAGGGTGATCCTTCTCACTCTTTTTCGGTTGCAAGGCATTGAAAAGCCCTCCCCTGCTAACGGAGTCGTACTTGATTCCCAGTGTTGACCATATAGAACTCTTTGCAGCTTCATCTGGATCATCTATCCGCAATGTTTTTGTACTAAAACAGACCCCTCTAGTTCTTTTGACCCTTGGGGTTGTTTGGTTTAAGCAACTCACCATCCCTTGAATGCTTCCCTAAAGGTGAATTAGGAGCAGAGCCTGATCCTTTATGGTTTGCTGCTGGCGATGGTGGAGTTATCCAAGGAAGACTCCATGGACCAGGCACATTGCAATTCCAATAAGGTGGAGGGCAGAATGGCATAGGATATCAGCAGGGCTAATGGCAGGGAAAGGAACAGCAGCGTATGGAATAGGCCAAGGTACTCCTGGGAGGCAAGGAACTGGAGATGGAAAGGCATTCATAGTTTGCATAACTGCCATAGGGGGGCGGTTTTTAACTCCTTCCGCCATTGAATTTGAAGTGGTGACTGAAGATCCACTAGAGCAGTCATCCCCATTTTCTCCACCTATGCCAGACGGATTTTTGTGTTCTGGTCTATATAAACCATTTCGGATCCCATTTGGTGTCTTATTCTCAGCAAGATGCAAAACAGAGGCCATAGAGTCACACAGTGGTAAGTCAGGACCAAACGATAGGACAGTTCCATTGGGTTTGAACACTGGATGAGAAAATCCGTTCGGAGGATCAATCCTAGCAGCTTCAAGGGCTTCAGAAATCATGATGTGACGACAATGCGATGCAGAGTTCTTATTCTTGCGACGACCAGCTCCCACAGGCACATTCCTCATGGTACCCCAGCAGTCCAATATCTCTGACAACTCTTGCAGAAATGACGAGGCTGATTGACGTTGTAATTATTGTATAACAGAATTTCGTATCCATACTATTGCAACGAGGGCAGGGGAGAATTTTATCTGGCTTCTTCAGAGTTTTCTGCTGCGAATTCGATGCATCATTCTGATCATCCTCACTCTTGGAAGATTTCACTGTGGGAGAGTCATCATCAATAGTATGAGTTTTAGTCTTCTTTTCTGATGGAGACTTGAGATTTTCTGATTCTTCCATCATTAGATTTTGGTCTTTCTCCTCTAGTTTAGCTTCACTGAGCTCTCTTGTCATTCGATCCTAAAAATTGAAAACCAAAACTTTATGAGTTGCCTAAAAGATTCCCAAAACAAAGCTACAATCAATGATGTGAGCTGAAATTCAGTCTACAAAGTGGAAAGAATCTCAAAGTCATTTGCACTGACAAATTCGACTTTCCTATAGGATTCCCGTTAAGTTGGAAAAGAGGACAAAAGGCAGAGAACCTGATTCTTTCTCCAATTACTTTAGTTAACACTACATCTAGTAAAAAGGTGTCATGGATGAAAAAGATATTGAGCATAAATTACACGAAACATCTGGAGAATGACTGAACCGGGCAAAAGAATGTTCAATTGCTAATACGAAAAAAGGGTAAAAATTACAATATGGCTCACATATGCCCTCAGATAACCTACAACAACAACATACCCGGTCAAATTGTGAACAGACCTTACCACTGACTCGTGGAAGGTAAAGAGGTTGTTTCCGAAAGAGGAAATGTCCTCAGCCTACTTTTTTGGTTCAAATTTGGCCCTAAAACTAACGGACTATACCTGATTATTAAAATCTGAAACTTTATTTCCATTTGAAAATTCCAGAAATTAATAACATAACATCAAAAACTAATACAAAAGTTGATTCAAATTAAATCAATGAATAATTCAGATCGGTACCTTATCAACCTCATCCTTTTCGTATTCACTTCCATCATCTGATTCATCCTGCTGTGAACTGTTTCCTTCCTTATCCACTAAACATGGATCACGATCCGACCCGGTACTACTTTCATCAGCAGTAACAATCTCACTCGCACTCAGAGATTTTCCGACATCGGAATCTTCACCGGTGACTATTACCGGCAGTATCATTCCATTCTCAGGCAAGACAATTTTCTTTCCAAATAGCTTAATCTCTGGTTCCTTCACTTCCCTCATTTTACCGGAGGAAAAAAAAAACGAAAAACTCAAAAAAGTTAAAATAAAATTGGAGATCTTCTTATAGAAAACTCTTTTAGACGCCGCGAATTCGCCGCCGCCGGCCAACGTCGTCGGGAAAGTGAACGACGATTTTTTTTTTCTTTGAGATTTCGGTATAAGAAGTAAGAAATATAGTTAATCCTTGTTGGCAATGTTGAGGATTATGATTTTGATCTCGCTTAATTTAAACGATAGGATACTGGAATATGGATGCCACGTCATGGCCCCCTCCATTAATTTTCTCAGCCACAAGTTTTTATTGTGGCCCTTCATTTAGTATATGTATCTTTCACTGCTTTTATTAGATTTATAAGTTTAGCTAAAAAAATATTTATTTTCATCAAAGAAAACCATATTTTTAGGGATTTTAAGGATTTGAATGGTTTCTTTCTGAAAATAACTAATTCTTTAAGTAATAATAACAAGACTTATTTTGAACCTTGCATGTCCTTACTGAAAAAATGATGGATATAGATATTTCATCATAATATTCATATTAATTCATATTTAGTGTTAGATCTTTGAATAAGATTTAGAGCTCGTTTGGATAGGCTTAAAAAAAATAGCTTTTTAAAAATATTTTTGAAAGTGCTGAAACTTATTTTTAAAATAAGCAGTTATTCGTTTGGATAAAAGTGCTGAAGTTAAAAAAAAAATTATTGATGTGTTTGGCAAATAAGTGCTGATAAACAGCTTTTTTAATTGAGATGTCTGAAATACCCTTAAAAGTTGTTAACATGATAAAAGTTGATTTGTTTAATAATAATAATAATAATAATAATAATAATATATAATATATAATAATAATAATAACAAATAATAATAATAATAATAATAATATGAAAATAATAATAATAATATATAATATAATAATAATAATAATAATAATATATAAAAATAATAAAGAATAATAAAATAAGTAATATATAATATATAATAATAATAAAGAATAATAAAATAATAATAATAATAAAGTAATAAAATATTAATAATAATATATAAACATAATAATAAAGAATAATAAAATAAATAATAATAATAATAATAAAAATAAAAAAATATTAATAATAATATATAATAATAATAACAATAATAATATATAATAATAATAATAATAAATAAAATAATAATAATAATAAAAATACAAAAAAAAAGAAGATAACAATATGAAAATAATAATAATAATAATAATAAATAATAATAATAAAATAATAATACTAATAATAATAATATATACAATTTTAATAATAATAATAATGTATAATAATAATAATAATAAATAATAATAATAAAATAATATGAAAATAATAATAATAATAATATATAATAATATATAATATATAATAATATATAATATATAATAATAATAATAAAGAATAATAAAATAAATAATAATAATAATAATAAAATATTAATAATACTAATAATAATAATATATAATAATATTATTATTATTAATAATAATATATAATAATAATAATAATAATAAAGAGTAATAAAATAAATAATAGTAAAATAATAAAATATTAATATACTAATAATTATAATAATAATAAAATAAAAATAAAAAAAATAAGGGCAAAAAGGTAAAAATTAGTTCAACTTAAAAGAGCTTATAAGCTAAAAAAAAAAAAAAACTACCTCAGCTTTTAACTTTTGGCTTAAAATAAATTTTTTTTAACTTAAAATAAGTTATTTTGAGAATTGTCAAACATCCAAATAAGTCAAAAATCAGCTTTTAAGTCAGTTTGACCAGCTTTTAAGCTGAGCCAAACAGGCTCTTAGAGAATCGTATAATTAATGCTAAGAATTAATATTAAGAAATAATTATCTTTTTTTATATATAAAAATGAAAAGTAAAAGAAAATAATAATAAAAGCAAAATTTATTTTAAAAAAAATAATAAATAAATGAAGACAGGAATGTAATTAAAATATTTTTATAAAAAAAGCACTAACAATAAAAAATAATAGGATAATATTGTTCAAATAAACAAACTTTGAAAGTTAAGTCAAATGAGCTGCACAGAAGTTGGGTGCACACTGCGTTAAAAAAACTTTACATCAAATTTCTTGAGATTCTACTCACTTTGGGTTGTAAATAATTTAACGATAAAGTATATTATTATTATTTATGTCATGGAAAAAAATATTTATTTGTTCACTTTTTATCATTGTAATTTTATTTTTTTAGAGTTAAATTATAAAAATTTAATTAATATTTTACGATATATTATTAATTATGTTAATACGTTAAAAGTTACAATCTATAATATTTTTTGTATAATTTTTAAATATCTAAATATTTTACTTAAAATATTGAATTAGTATAATTTAATTTATAACGTAATATGACAAATAAAAATGGACAAAGAGAGTGGTTCACATATTAGTCAATGCAGAAATTAAAATATGGGGATTATTTATTATATGTATAAAAAACTAATATTGAATAGATTGTTACTAAGACAATCAATATTAATATATGAACCTACGTGTTTTAAAATAATATTTTATTTTTTAATAGTTTAATCTTCCTATAACTAGTACGTATATTTTAATTTAAATATTTTTTATGATTATATAAAATAATAGTATATATAAATGTTGCATAGCTTAATATAAGTATTATTATAGTAAATATCTTCCACTAGTTATTCCAAACTATTTAATCAAACGACCCTAACTGTCAATGACGTGGAAGACAGAACAAGCTTTGATGAAAACTTTGACGGTTGAAAGACACTCAAGAAGTGGGGCCCAGACAATAATATTTGAAATTAAAACTAATGCCCTTTTTCTGGTATTGTTACTTGTCTAATTATAATTGTTTTCAAATAATTGTTTTCAAATAATTCTTTTTATATTTCACCTACCTTTTTTTAAAAGTGTTTTTTTCCCCTTTTCTTCGCTTTTTAAAATGTAAATCGACGGACATGATCTTAATATTCATTTCACTCAACCACTTATCAATTAGTCAAACTAAGAATATGGACTAATGGTATCATATTATTATCATAAATAATGTTGACTAACAAATAGTTAAATAAAATAGGGTTGTAGAGTTGAAAATTTATAATTGGACTAAACAATATAGTTGATAGATATGAATTGTCAAACTTGATTCGAATTGGTTAAAATTGATATTGATTTTAATCACTTCATGTATTTATATGAGCCGATAGTGATGTAATACATATCGAAGATCTAATAAAACATTATATAGGTGATTATTAGATCAATATTTGATCATCTTATAAATATATATGGTTAAATCTTTTCTTATTTTCTAGATTCAGTTAAATTGCTAATCAGAAAAAGAAAAAAATCGTAGTCAAACGTTTTATACCTTTCCAAATGAATATGAAGTTGGATGAATATTTTTATTATGGCTGTGAGATCTAACTTGCAAATCTAAATTTATGGTTGTGATCTGTTGCAAATTTAATTGACAAAAAAGAACAATAAATAATAGGAAATTCCAATAAAAAATATCTTCTGTTTTTTTGTTTTCTTTTTTATTTTTTCATTTATGTTACCTTTAAGCTACAATCCGCACGACAGGTAGTTTAAAATCTTTTTCTTGCTGTCCCAGCTTGTAGACTCATATAATTTTCAATTTTTTAATATTTTGTTTTTAAAAAGAAGACAATATGATTTGTATATAGTATTATTTTGTAGTCGATATGGCCCACCTAATCAAAAGGTCAAAAAGGTGAGGAAAATATCATCCGTTAGATAAGTGATCATGTGATTGGATGATTGGAGATAGACTCATATATAATTAAATTAAATGATATCATAAATTAACCAATCAGGAAATGAAATGTGTACTTTGTTGAATTATTGCAAAAAGGTGAAGCTAACGACAACTTTGTTCACATTATTGTCATTCATATATCATATCTGACTCATAAAGGATATGGAAATTCGTTAAAATGTTTGTCCACAAAAAGAATAAATATAAATTCAATAGTAAAAGTTTCTAAAAAGGAACTTTCTCCGTTTTTAAAAAAATAGTATAATTTGACTTCATTTAAAGTTTGAAAAATTAGGGAAGAGTTTTCAATCTAATACTTTTAAATTAACATTGTATCAAATGTATCAAAATATTCTTTAATTTTGTAATTTTATTAATATGCTATTGAAATAATTGAAATTAAAATATTGCAAAAAAACAAAAAAGTTATTCATTTTCAAATTAGGAAGTAACTAACGAGAAAAAAACATGTAAATGTGTGTTGGATAATGTCAACAAATTGATCAAGATCCAATCCAATCAAAATTTGCTAGGATCAAAACGGATTAAAATAGTCAAGTAATTGGTTATAAAATGGGTCAAGACTCAACCCAAATAAAATCAAGATTTAATTATTTTGTTTAAAAACATTTTGATACCTAATAAACTTATTTTTTCATTATTGTGACTATATATAATATCCCAAAATTAATATATATATGATTAAATTCTCATATATCAATTTGATTTACAATAATCAATTTTTTGATAAATTTGAGCAAATAAATGAAAAGATTAATAACCTGCTCAAATTTCAAAAGATAAGTAAATTGAACGAATTGAATTAGATTTTTGACACCCATATGAAAGTGGGATTATGGTGGGCAATTTTTGCGAGTTTAGAGGACTCTCTACTTGTTTGGGTGAATAATTAAGCCTCATTTCCCTTCCATTCAATTCAATCAAAGTTTTAAATTTCAATGATTAAATATCATATTAGTATGTATATTTGTAATTTGGTATATGTTAAAATTTAAAATTTATTTAGTTTAAATAGGTTATACTTCTTAAAATTTATTATTTTGAGTAAATTTTAAAATTATTAGGAGGTAATCTTTGTGGATAATTTTCAATTTTTTACTATATATTTTTCGACTAATAATTATCAATCACTAGTTTTGTGATCACATTTCTCACTAATTTATTTACCATCATCAATACTTCTGTGACTATAATCATTATCATTGTTGTTATAGTTAATTTCTAACTATCATCATCAATCACCTCTATCATCACAATCACCATCTATATTAAACACTATTGTCAAGTCGCTATAACAACTATCATTCGTCATTCTGATTATATTTACTGCCCCATGGTACCATTGCCATCACCACCATTGTTGTGCGTATCCATTACTACTATACGGTGAGTTCCTACTACAGACCACATTCATTATCACGACTAAAAATAACATCAACTACTATTATCACCAACAACACGACCTAATACAATTTATATTGATCAATTTTAGTTCACCATCTCAATTATCACCACCACGGTAGATTACCACCATCAGGTCAATCACTATTAATACACCAACCAACTCTACTATCACAACTATTATGATCATCACCAAAACCACAAAGCATTTTCACGTTTCACCATCACCGGCTAACATAAATATTGTTTTTCTCAGAAAATTATTTTAATTTTTTTTTCCTTTTCTGATATTTGATTATTGTTTTATTTAGATTGTATCTTTATCATATTTATAAATAAACAAATGCCTTAATAGTAAATAAAAGAATAACTACCAGAGACAAATTATATGAAATAATCACTAGTATAATTAGATTAAAATGTTCAAACTATTTTACTTCACATGTAGAAGTTGAAACAATATGACATGTTTTAATAAAGAAGAACATGATAAAAGCTAAGCCTAGAGCTTGTCCAATTAAACGAATTTATTTTCGCGCAGAACCTCTTCAACACTCAATTTTTCTGATAATATTATTTTATATTACTACGAATCTACAACATGTTACAATGTGAAGGTTTCAATTTTCAAATTTTATTATTACTACTATCTAAAAAATAAACTTTGTCGTAAAATGTTGTATAAAATAAATTTCAAACTGTTCTTACATTGTTTTTGTAATCTGACATGTAAAAAGAAAAAGGTACTAATTTTCTTCCAAAAAGTTATACCAACTGATAAGTCTCAAAAAAGTTATATTTTTCATAAGTAATTCTATCAAATGGAATATCAAATTCATAATTTTCTCATCCACCAATATATTGAGACTTGTATCTGAAGGAATTTGTTTTCAAAATCTACCAATCAAATTATATTAACTTTGGTCAATTACTTTTTTTTTAAAAAGAACTTTGGTTAATTTTCATTGGTCTGCTAATCCGCCACATCAGCAGGACATCTCCACATTAGGGCTATTTTGATTATTGATACACGAAGTAATTAATTTAGAATGAAATTATTTCATATATGAGTGAGAAAAAAATCCTCACAAAACTTGTTTAAGAACTGTGGTGATTATTTTATCCTACGTTGAAGTTTGAATAGCAATTTCGAAAAAACTAATTATGAGATAATTAATTACTTGATACCAATCAAAACGTGCCCTAAAAGTCCAGCATTATTGTTAACTAAGTTTGATTATGTTAGGACAAAAGAGAAGGTTGTTAAATACATTAGTCTCTTAATCCATTTTATTAAGCAATAGTCAAGTGGGCATGACACTTGTTAATCATCCTGTAAACTAAAACTTGACTTTACTAATCACGACATTTTTTTGCTTAATCTAATAAGAGTGGAGAAACCAACATCTGTCCTTTTGTCTCTCTTTAAAAAATAAAATAAAAAAAAGGAACTTTCACACAAAGATTTTTTTATTTTTGTTTTGGTAAACCACACATAAAGATATTAAAGTGGCTGCCATATCTTTTTCTCTTTCGGTGTAAAGCCTTGCTGATTTGTCTTTAAAATATAACATATTTCTACTCTTTTTATTCATACATAAATATTTAGATTTGACTTTCACACATTTTATAAAATTAAATTAATTTTTTTAATTATAATATAAGTCATTTAAATATCAAAAAACATATAATATTAAATAATATAACTAAAATAATATTTATTTTAAAATGAATAAAGTATTTAAGCTTTGGCTTAGACCCCAAAAGTATTGGAATTTAAATTTTGGGGGGATGGTTGATATAATGATGATTTATTTTGTAATATGAGTCTTCTAGAAAAGGACCTTTTCTTTTTTTAATTAATTACCTTTTCCTTTAATAAAAAAATAAATAGGACGGCCATGTGGGACCTGTACACCTGGGGTTAATAGATTGGTCATTACTTAAAAGACAAATTGTGATTAAGACATGTTGGGATTAAAATGGAAAAATTAGGAAGTAGTCACTAATCATCTTTCTCTCTCGTGTTTTGCCTTTAACTTAGATTTATCAATTACTCCCTCCGTTTTAAAGAGAATATTTCTAATTATTTTTAGCTTGTTTCAAAAAGAATGATTCCTTTGTTTTTTGTCAACACTTTAATTTTAACTTTCGACGTGGTATGTTTAAGACCACAAGATTAAAGATCATTTTGGTATATTTGACATAACTTTAATTTAAAACTACAAGATTAAAAAATGTTTTTTTCTTTTCTTAAACTACGTTCCAAGTCAAATTAGGCCATTATTTTTTAAACGGAGTGAATATCTTATATCTGATAATGAATTGAGCCAAATGAATTAGTACTCTTTTATTTGAAAGATGCAATAAATTACAAAATTCATTATAAATGGTAGGGCAGTATTTTCAGTGTTTGAATCAACTAAAAATAACGATTACTTCCTTGTGATTAGTTTATTACCATTTTTCTGACTAAAATCAAATACATAACATGAAACGGAAGACTTCCTTTTTGCCTTTTTGGGTGATATTAATGATTAATAAATAGATAATTTTTAGAAAATTAAGAAATCTTATTCTGTTAATTAAGAAAAAATGCTCAATAATTTATGTATATATGAAGTAAACCATTTTATTTTATTTTTTGTATTAAGGTCTTTTTTTTTGAACTAGTAAAATTACATACAATATTTAACTTTTATAATCCTAGTCATCTAAATAATCTTTTATCCTAATTAATTATTTTTTAACTTTATTGTATCACAAAATGATGTTTAATTCATTGATTTTGAAAAATCTTTAATGTAAGGTCGGTATAAAGGAAGAATCTGAACCAAAAACTTATTTTCATGTGTACTTTGTCATATATTAATGCCATTTTTTTAACTCTCTATTTTGATTAAGTTTTAGCTTAATTATAATAAAGACTTGAAATTAGTTAGTACTATGGTTAGTGTGGAAGATATGAAAGTATGATCTCATTAGTTTTATATGAGGATGTAATAATCTTTTTACCGTTATTATTAGTTAACTAGGGCGGAGCGCGGAGCATGCTTGCTTTGAATTTCACTTTTATTTTATATTTTTTTTGGTTACACACTCTTTAATTATAATATTTTATTCATATGAAATATATTTAGTTTTAAAAGTCAATATATTAATAAAAACTCATTATTGGCGGTGAGAACGAAATCAAATTTAATAACTCTCAAATAATATATCTAGTAAAACATATTTAATATATCAAATCAATATACTAGTTAATGAAGACTTGGACAAACTTAAACATCTTCCTTATGCCATTATGATTTCATAATAATCTAAAATTCACCTCATCCTAAGTTTGTTTTACTCGATTCTGTCTCAAATGTCATTTATAATTATTTTTTAAAAATGCATGTTTCTGCTAAATAAATATTATATTTAGAGTTAGACATTCTTACCACTTTAAATTTTAACGTATAAATATAAATATAGTATATTTAGAGAATGTGACCTCTACGATTTTTCGACATTTTAATTTAATTTATCATTTTAGATCTATTATTAAAAACTATAGGTAAAGATAATTATATATAATAGCAATCTAATAACCTAAAATAAATGGAATACCTACTGTTTGATTTAATTGTGCCCCATAGCAAACGTTTGCCAAAATTTGTCAGTCGCCTCTCTCTCAAAACTCTCGCTCGCCACTCTCCCTCTGCTCGCCTCTCTCGCTTTATACAACAGAAGTGTATAAATTATGTTTCTGTTTTGTATAAAGCGAGAGAAAATTGTATATACACATGCAAAAACATATATCTTCGTGCTATACACTTAGTTATACAATTTACAAACATTTTACTTCAATTCAATTGTATACAAATGCAAATTTTATACAAATATTGCAGCGAAAAAGGCTAGCGAATTATACAATTGCAGTGAAATACAATTTTCTCTCGCTTTATACAACAGAAGTGTATATTGTGTTTCTGTTTTTGTATAAAGCGAGAGAAAAACATATATCTTCTTCCTATACACTTATAATTATACAATATATAAATATTTTACTTCGATTAATTGTATGCAAAACAAATTTTATACAGATATTACAGCAAAATAGGCCAGCGAATTATACAATTGCACATAATATAATTGCAGTGAAATAGGCCAGCGAATTATACAATTGCAGCGAAATATACAATTGTATATGTATAGCGAAGCCAGCGAATCATACAATTTAGGGCAGCGAATTATACAATTGTATATGTATAACGAATTATATAGTTATATGTTTGCTATTGAGTGAAATTATCCAAACTTTGCTATAATATACAAATATAAATTTTTTATTTGTTATATGTGAAAGTTGCCCTATTTTATAAGATATGTTTTGTGAATCAACGTTGGGGCCCTTTGTAAGAAAGGACCTTAGCCCATGCCTAAGTTCCTTACCGTAGGCTCGATGAACAAAGGGCAAAATTGGCCCAAATTCACACTCAAATTTTTATTTTATTTTTCTTTGTACTGCATTATTCATTAGTCAATGCTACTTTAGGAGGCAGTTACTATATTTGAAATTGAACCTAACTAATTAAAACTCCAAGTTTTATTATAAAGGGAATCGTCTATTGAAAAAGAAAGGTATCTAATTAGAAATTACAATTGAATATGTTGTTGTTGATGCAGAATTCACACAAGCAAATGGAAGATTTGTGAATCAAAGAATATTACTCGGTTTGAGACTTTGAGTTGAATATGGGCCTTTGGATTGTGATATATCGGGATCCGGCAATTCCCGAATTTGGACTCAAAAGTCCACGATAGCCCAAATTGATTTGACTCATGTTCAAAGTTATTTTAAACACCATGCATATTAGCCAAAATTATGTTTTTACTTTTTAGGAAACTTTCACATATAGCCACTCAAAAATATTCTAATTATTTTTCATAGCTATAGTTTAATAATTACAATTCGTAGCCACATATTATATGGATGAGAGAGGCGAGCGAGACTAGGAGAGAGAGGAGAGAATTATACATATACAATGTGACTAATTATACAAACTCAAAGTCAGCCCACATAATTAATGTATAATGTTAGCCGTGAGTGGTAATTATAGCAAACTATAACTATGATGAATAATTAAATAGTATAAATTTGCTTAACCACATAATATTCTTACCTTTTTAGAGTAATATTTGGTTTCAAAACCAACTCAATTCGGTTTGGGTTTTGGAAGCCCAATATTAGTGCTTTCAAATCGGACCCAAGTTCAATCTTAACGTGCATAGACTTAACAGCCCAATTCAGTCTTTCGTTTGAAAGGGGTTAAAGTGTTAGTGTTAACATACTTTCCCATTCCAAATCCACTTTCCGGCCTCATATGAGAATGGAAAACATGAGCATTTTATCCATCCGTGGATGAAGGACGAGCACGCTGAAGTGAAGTGGCTATACATGCAAATCTATTTACGCATCTATATGCTTCGAGTGGAACCTCCTATCTTCATAGATTTTAACTAGTAACTAGTAGCCCCGGGACACCTACTATATACATTGGATGTATACGTTATCTTTTTTTTCTTCTGTTTTTGTAAACAAGAAAACACTCTTAGTGTCAGTAAAATGTTAGTACTCCAGGATCAGTTAGAATTTTTGAATCTGCAAACTCAAAAATTTAAGAATTTAGAGAGGATTTTGGCCCCTCAAATATATGAAAAGACATAAAGCCATAAAATTAGAGTGAGTAACTTTGTACCAAGCAAGGACCTCGGATAAAATATGATTATTTTTTCATATAAACGAAAAGTTCACTCATTAATTATATATACGATCCAAAATTAAAGTTAATGAGTTCGAATATGCCATGAAGTAATAATGTGATATCTCTAAAAGTAATATAATTGAGAATGTTTTGATTATAAAGCATTATAAGGAATAGTGGATTCTTACCAGAATTATAAGAACTCAAAGTACCATATATTTTGTCAAAAAAGTTATAAGCCTAACATCTGGCTAGTGGAGCTATATCAATACTGTGTGATTTTTTTTTATTCTTAACTATGAATAAATAAGTAAACTAATGAAAGCCTGGAAAGTTCTACTTGTTAGATAATGTTCATGCATGTTGCATGAGTTCTGTAGTGGAATTCCTAAATATGCAGAACTAAAAATTGTTTATATTTTTGTTGATTGTGTGAATCTTTTCTTGAGATTATGTATGTCAAAATGGCCTTATTCAATACTTAGATAATGGTAGAGTACCAACTGGCTTGCGTATACCTTAACAAATTTAAAGAGATATTTATCACTATTTTTTATTAACACAAATATCAAATTTAATTTCACAGAATACTTGTATCCATGAAATTCGTCATATATATTATAAATAAATATGTTCCACTAAGGCCTCACAAAAAAAATATTAGAGTAGCAAGAGTCCTTATTGAGGCACATCATTATTTTGTCACCCTCCACTAGCACAGTGTACTCATATATATTTTGTTCCCCATTTGACTTTATATAAAATTTTCTTCATCATTATACTGTCCACTGAAACCCCAAAAAGTCAAGTGCCCTAATTTTTTGGCTTTTAAGTTTCATATCAACGGTTCACATGCAAAAAGGAAATTGG
Organism: Solanum lycopersicoides; assembly: GCA_022817965.1. Classification (NCBI taxonomy): domain Eukaryota; kingdom Viridiplantae; phylum Streptophyta; class Magnoliopsida; order Solanales; family Solanaceae; genus Solanum; species Solanum lycopersicoides. Next base: position 79,028,071 of record CM040620.1, read on the forward strand.
GAGGAAGATATGGACCAACATCCTAACCGCGTTATGTGTACTATTTAACTAATTATTATGTAATGTTGCATGCCTTACATGAAATTCATTTTCTGATTTATACTTTTTGACTTTGTGTGACTTGATAAATGCAAATCTAAAATTTCTATTGCATATATGCACCACTAAAAAAAAAAAGGTGTATTAACTGTGTTACAGTTGGTTAGAGTTTTATGTTTAGTTAAAAAATGGATCGGAGATTTGCTTATATAGATTTAGGCAATCCTTACTTATTGAGCTAGTTTGTGGATTGAGTTAGACTCATGTGCTATATCCTATTCTTACATGATATCAGAGTCAGTCCTCCCCCGTTTGGGCTCTCAATCCACGTTCCAGTCAGGCTTGAACGTGAAGGGGATGCTAGAGTGGGTTACATTAGTTGGGGAATGAATCGAAGGCTTGAAGGTGAAGGAAATGTTAGAGTGAGTTACATTAGTTGGGAAAAGATCAATGGTTTGTTTATGGACTTGGACAATCCTATCGTGATTATCTAGTTTTTAAGATTGAGTTAGGTTACGTGTCATATCCTTACATAGTGAGAATTGATTCCCCTTCCTTCGATATAACTTAGCATTCAAGCAAATATACCATGTAACTTTTTTTAGATCATGAACACCGACAAATAATATTATATCAATTTTAAAAAATATCTACATAAAAAATAAAATATCAAAGATTATGAATTTACGTGTACCAATAAACTTGTGGATGAGTTGATTGCCTCGACCAAAAGAAGCTCACAGAATTAACTGCCTTTTTCTTTTCCATTTTTTTGCCAAAATAATGTGTTAGTGGTCCATATGTCCGTAATAAGCATGTATAAAATGGAGCACTACACACTTCTATTGCAGCAAATTAGTACAAACATAGTAAGAGTAATTTATAATAGCCATGGCTGCCCCTTTCTTTCGCTTATTTATTACTTTTCTTTGCTTTTCTTATACAATCATTAATGCCGTCCCAGTCACAAGTAAGTTTATATTTCAGCTCGATCTCTTAGTTAATTTAATTTATTTTTCCTTCTGTTATCGATCGATGATCGATAGTCATAAATATATGTTGACAGGAAGCAGAAGTTTGGTACTACTAGACATATCTCAAGAACATAATGTACTGTCAGAAAATATAATTCATATGGTACGTATGTACATACTTCTTCATCTTTAATTATATTTTTTCGTCCGAATTAATGTGATGGTAATTTTTTAAAACTGAATTTGTTAGGAGAAAACAAGAAGAGAAGTACTGGAGGCTGATGAGATCATAAACGATTATCCAGGTTCTGGAGCGAATAATCGTCATACTCCAAGGTCCCAATTAGGAAGAGAATGTCTTGAATGCTAGATAATATATCTATATATGTTTTTTAAGATAATTAACTGTGTTAATTAAGTACCATTTTAATCATAATTGGCTCATATTTTGAATAGCTAATTAAGAAAGTTAATGATCGTGTGGATAATCTCTGTGAGATTTAGCAACTAGTAGTAGTTGATGAATTGGTTGAGGAGTACTTATTAATTAGCAGTATTATGTTCTATATGTAGTGTACAAATTTATGTTATGATTAATATCAATTGTATGAACTTTGTTTGGTATCAGAACAAAAATGCAAAGCAGATTAAGGTTTTCAATTTAGAAATTTAAAGCTATGATGAAGTTGGATTTTTTTTCTTCTTTTTCCTAAAGTATTCACAACCTCACACGATTCATTCGAGAATCTTACCTCTGACTCAACGATTCTGACTCAGATATCATGATAAAATAAATTATGGGATTAATTCACATTCTAAAATTAGCTATAAAAAAGAGATTAGATTATTCGAATCATATAAGGAGTCTCGAGATCTTGTCCCAGTTACCATGAGACGTTTCTTTCAACACTACCCCTTTCAAATGCTGGACAACCAAAGATTTAATGATGTTAAAATATGTCTATTAGGTAAACTAATCTCATGCACTTTTTAAAATAATATCTTTAATTTGAGCAATTTGGCAAATCAAGAGTACATGCTAGATGGATATGGTGGGTTTTGAGGTGGTAACCATTCACTTTGGTTGCATGGTCCCACGAAAATTTGGTAAAAGATCATATTATCCCTTATTTTATTAGAGGCTTGTTGGAAGCATGTCTTAGTTTAAGAAAATTGAATCTTCTACTACTAATTTTATATATATATATATATATATATATATAATATAATGGCATTAAAATCTTGATGAGTGCAGAAACACATATCAACCGGATTAGACAAGAATTTTTTTTTCTTTAAACGTAGTGTCTACTTTGGACACCAATAGTTAAATATGGCCATATATATGTGGAAATTTAAATTTCTTATATATATAAAAGGTTACATTAGCCGAAGGTGAGACCCCATTTTATATTATTTAATTTCACTGAATATGTTATTATATTAAATATCGCATTATTCTTAGCAGAAACTGCAAGAATATTTGGGACTGGATTATTGATGCTAGTTGATTGTATTTGTATGCATGTCGTCATTGTTTTAATGCGTATTTCCGTAAAAAAAAAAACAGATTAGTTGACACTTGACCATAATGTTTCTAGTTTTCCAGTAAAATACTATAATATAGCAAGAAAATCTAGATGGGAAGCCGGAAGTGAAAGAAGTCATAATACATGAACCGCCTATAACTTCGTCTCAGCTGACATCTATATACGTCCTTCAATTCGGGTGTGCACGAGTTAACACACAAACTATCATCATTAAAGTTGAACAAATTGAAACACATATACATTCTACATATCAAATTTCACGCGATTTTTCATGTAGGTGCATTTACTTGTTCAACTTTAAGTGTAGTTTCATTGTCAAATTGTACTGCACACTCAAAGTCAAGGGACATAGATGTGAGCTAAGACTAAGTTAATTAAGATACGTTCGTGTATTATATCAAAAAAAAAAAAACTATTGTCCATCATCATCGGATGAAGGACCCAAAGCTGGTGTAGGAGGAGAAGCATCGGTTTGGTTAGGCCTCAAAAATCCGAGTTTCTTGATGAGCTCTTTTGCAATTAACTGATTAGCACTATCAGAAGGGTGATATTCATCCCAAAACACATATTTGCTTCTATCGCTGCACAATGTCGATGCTGGATTACATGTCAATGCTGGCCTAATTTTTCCAAACGAGCAGCATGGTGAATCCGAGTTACTAAAACCTGCAATATTTACTTTGGTCAATTTAACTTATGCATGATATTGAATAATAAATACTTTTTATACTGTTAGTACACAAAATTAAAATTATTTGTAAGATAACAATTTTTTTTACCGTAATTGCCGGGATTAGTAATGACATCGTTGACAACATCATAAGCATCTCCAAATTTGTAGCTAGCATTTGGAAGTGTGTTTGCCAATTCCACGACCAGTTCGTTTGTTGCTTTGTTGAAAGCAAGTGCCAGCTGGTTAGTCTTGTCTTGACACTGACCATCTGTACTTAGAACCCTTTGAAGTGGAATACAACCCATTGGCCCTAGACCAAACACCATCAACTCCCTTGCCCCCAAACTATGCAACAACTGAAAAAAATAATTGGGGAAAAAAAGAAAGAAATAACATACTCCTATCATTAATTAAATAAATATCGCTAACAACAAACTCCACACGTGATCGAGGTTTGAGTAAGGTGGAGGTAGAGAGACTATTTTAATATATAGATGGCGGGTTCAAACAAAGAAATGAGACTTACTGTAAGCTGTGACCTTTGAGTGTCGACCAAGTACTGGATGAATGATTTGTCATTGTACGTCCATGAATCTCTATAAACTGGCATTAAGTAATTGTTGATGAAATCATTACTTCCTAAAGCTACCACGTATCTTGCTTGTTGGAAAAATTTATTAGCTTCTTTGCTTCCAATTTTCTCTCTAATTAAGTCTTGTATGCCTTGAAACAACTCTATTTGCTTGTATAAGGAAAATCTCTGTATCTGTACATACAATTCAATCAAATTAAACTGAATTACATACATTGCAATGGAAAAAGAATTACCACTTACAAATAAAGTTCCTGTTTCGTTTAAATGCCACCACCACCAGAGGCAAAATTTACTCCGTTAGATAGTATAACATCCTCTGTTAACGATTGATCAAGATATGCTGGTGGCCTCGGAAGCCCCATTTCATCACCTGCACAATAGGTAAGGTTACAGGCAAAGCTATAGAGATTTTGGGGAAATTAAACCATATAATTATGTTAATTAGTACCTATTATATCAGCAACAGTACGGCCATTGCAAAATCTACCATTAGGCATTCCACTTCCAAAATCAATACCATACCATGGCAAATTGGCGCGAGCAAGGCTTTTGGAGAGGAAATTGTTGTTGCCAACATCTGAAAGAGAGTCTCCAAAGATGAATTGCACAATCTTGCAATTGCAACCTCCAATTACAACAGCAAACAAAATTGTTAAAGTCAGACTCAAATTCATGTTTACTTGTAGAGGTACTCTGTTTTAAAAAGTTTTATCATAGGATTAATGAGTCCTAAATTCTTACCTTATAAATCTCCACAAAGAAAAGTATCTGTGGGAGAGAAAAAGAAGTTAGCAAGAGTTTGATAAACCAACTGTCTAAGAAACTCAAACCTACCATATCTACTTTGAATTCTGTTACAACCATTCAACTCTAACAAACATAAGTTGCGTATCCATATTTAATATTCTGAATTTCAATTTAACTTTTATATATATATATATATATATATTGACAGTACACAAATACACTATTAACATAACTTGAATATGTCATAGCAGGTAGTTTCACTTACAATATGAGAAAACTAGTGACTTTTGAAAAAGTTATTGATTTTTCATGCATTAATAAATGGGGAGTAATTTTTTGAGATAAGAATGACATTTGTTGAAATACAGTTGCTCTGTTTGTTATGCAAAACTGAAATACAGCTGTATTTAATTTACTAGTGAGTAAAAGAAAGAAAAAGAAGCAAGAAACGCAACGGTATTTTATATATATTAGTAATATTCTCTGATCTCCTCAGGATTGAAAAATCACTTTTCTGAATCAATATTCTCTTCTCTCAATTTTCCATTTGATATTCAGAATGCCTCCTCCTTCTGATTACTTCCATTGCAGATGCGGAACTCGAGTTGCATTCCTCAAAGATTACATTTCAATGAATGATGTATGGATTCTATTTTCATCTTTCTTGAATTATTCTGATTTCAATAGGTAAGATATAAGCACTACTCTGTTATATTTCTCGACTAACCACACAACAACTTATTTGCAGGAGCTAAACTTCGAGAACAAAGGGATCTTTACTGATATGTAAGTCGATCTCATGATTTCACGCTAGCTAGCTATTTTTAAAATAATCTGCAGTCTGATATGTGCATGCAGGTTTAATGTGGAAGTACCAGAGAATGATGAGTCATATCATCAAGTAGTAGATGGCAAAACCCTAGTCGATACTTTCTGTGGCAACTGTAGGAACCGGCTCGGGAGGAAATTTGTAAGATACTAATAGGAAACACAATTTGCATTTCCTTTTTGTTGTTGTTGTTGTTGCTTATACATTAATTTTTCCTTTCGCCAGATTGCAGTCCCCCAAGGCAGTCGTTTTGAACAAGGACAATTCTTGGTGAAGTTGTAAGTTTAATTGCAAAATGAGACTATGCATACGCGATATGCTGTGTTGTACGTGTTACTAATACCAATGATTATTTTGTGGCAGGGATAGGCTTAGTTACACTAATGGTCACGACTTAGATCCTTATGACGAAGATCTTGATCAAGATGGAGAGGAAAATGTTGATCAAGCTGGAGGCCCTAATAATGAGGAAAATAATGATAATCAAGATGGAGGCGCTAATGCTGATAATCAAGATGGAGGCCCTAATAATGAGGAAAATAATGATAATCAAGATGGAGGGACTAATGATGATAATCAAGATGGAGGCGCTAATGCTGTTAATCAACAGTTAGTTCATAATGGGCATATTAGTCGAAATGGAAACATTTGAACCAATTACTGATGAAAATGCAGACATCAATAGCTTGATGATTTACGAAGATATACATTTGCACTGAGTGCAGTCACTAGATCAGTTCATAACTGTGTGATATTCAGCTTTCTTTTTTGGTTTTGGGATTACAGTACTACTTCGAAAAGCAATTGAGACTCAAACATTTTACATATTAGAGCTCAGGTATTTCCATTCTGTATATGCTGCTACTTAATTAGTTTGTCTTTGATTTCTTGATACAAGTCATTTGTCAAGCATTTGAGTATAATAACTCTAATGGCTTTTGATCAATGGACAGATAACTCAATCCACTCTCTGTCCAATCATATCAATGTTAACTGAAGTGATAATTAACCAACTACACCATGACATGACCTCATTCAATTATATTTGTGCAATTTAAATTCTTACATTCACTTAATCATACAAATTTAAGATCCTAATAACTGATATATATAGCCCTGTAGTTCTTCCAGATGGAAGGATAAATTTATAATATTTTTTTCATTCTAAAAGCTGGAGTTTCTTGACAGTAAATGCAAGTGCACTTTAGTTTGGTTTTTCTTTAAAATCATGATTTTGATGTGTGGAGATGCAGCCATTTTTCTTAATAAAATGGCTTTTATCCAATGCTAGTGTGAGTCCTAGTTATATAATGTGTTTTTCTTGGATACTTGACTGATTGAAGTAAGAAGAAAACAATCATATCTGTGTTTTTTAAATTTATTTTCACAAAATTACTACTCTTTTATATATTTGTTATGTAAATTCAAGTTGAACCAAGGATATATAAGAAACAGTCTCACCAACTATACGAGGTAGGAATAAAGTTTGTATTGCTTATTCAGATAAATCAAATTGAAATTAGAAAGTGAAACAATGAAAAATATAAAGGAAATTGGTATAGAGATGTGGAATGATGGGATTGAAGAGGAAGTAAATGCATTTAATTTATTAATTTAATGCGAAAGAAATTTTATCATTATTTACGTACTCTCATGCAATGTTTTTAGAAGACTGAAGTGTGAGATGAGGCGTTCACTTCCACCATCTTGTTTTATGGGGTATCATTTAACTTGACACGAAGTTTTTTTTTTTTTAAAATAAAATTTATAGTCTAAAATAATTTTTTGATGGAATTATTTTTAGTAGTTTTTAGTAGTTATGACTTGGTAATTTTAACTTTCTTTGCAATTTCAGTGTATAAAATTTGGAAATGAGGCCCAATTGTTCTCAATCGAGTCAAAACACCAGTAAAGGTGCAAACCCAACAATCTAGTTAGAATCACTGGTGATCCAAATAATATTAACGTTAAGGTCCAGCAGTCCAGCTTGCTCAGTGCTCCTTTAAACAATATGTTAGAAACTATGAATTGGGCTAAACAAATTGGTGATCCCACCAACGGTGAGTGAATATAGTTCAAGTTTCATACATTATTTTCCTGAGAAGCAAATAGCTTATTTATTTTGACCCAAGTTTAGAGCCGACTCAATAAGATTCTTAATTACGATCTAAAGCGAAACTTAAGAGACGGTCTTAATATATATATATATATATATATATATATATATATATATATATTATTTAAAATCTACTTTTCTAGCATTTCAGATACAAAGTCATTAGTTACTATTTTAATAATTTCTTTTTAATTGATAATATAGCTAATCTATTCAATCTCTTTTGAGACATTAATCTTAAATAAGAATTAATCAATTTTAGTTTAAAAAAATTCTTCTGCTGAGTCAACGGTTACCAAAATTGTTACCATTATTATACGCATATGTGTATTTGGAAAAGAATCAAATTTATTATTCGATTGACTATTTTCATATGATCATTATCTTGTCGTATATTATTTCTCTTAATACTTTTAATTCAAAAAATAATTCAAAACTATCAATAACATGATAACTATTATGTGTTAAAAAAAAATTAAGGTTAAGACAATATTTTTCTATATTCTTATCATTTAGTGATTTCAATTTACCACTAAATAAGAAATTAAATTTTTTTTCATATGCTTTAATTGATTCAAATATATTTTGAAGTAAAATAACAACTAAAGTAATCAACTCTAATATCAAGAGAATTTGTGATTTTGTATCAATCTTTTCATCAAATTACTGTTGGTTTCACTGAGGACATAAGTTATGCTTTTGAGAATGTCTTAATAAACTTATACTCCTCTGTCCAATAATAGTTATCTCCTATTAACTTGACACACTTTTTAAAAAATTATAAATAGAAGGATAATTTTACTATATCACTCTTTAAATATAATAAATATAATATATTGAAAAATATAATAGAAAAATGACTATAATTAAGAATAAAAGTAAATTAGGAACTAAGTGTAAATTATTCATGAATTTTATAAAGTGGACAAGTATTGTTGACGAGGAAGTATACAACTATACAATAGTTAAATGTATTACCCCTTTGTCCTTAATTACTTGTCTATTTTTTTTAGTTAATTCTAATTATTTATCCATTTTGACAAATTAAGAAATGACAAATTTTATAAGTGCATTATATCCTTAATTAATTATTTTGAAAATAATAAAACTTTTTCAAAATGTTAAGTTCTAATTCATTTAATTTATAATTAATAGTGATAAATAGTAAACTAACTATATAAATTATAATTTTTTAATAAATATATCAATTTAAAATAAATAAGTAATTAGGAACAGAAAATACTTAAATTAGTCCGCATAAAATTCTCAAAATTATATGTGAAACTCTAGTACACAATTCCGATTATTTCTTCAAAAAAAAATTCCTTCAAAGGAGATATTTGAGCAAAATTGAGCATAAGAGCACGGTGAGCCACAATAGAAAACTGTAGCAACGTGGCAGAATGTGAGCCACTTGGACATCATGCAAAATTAAAGACCCATAATATGATAAAACCAAAAAATAAAATAAAAAAACGTAACCAAAAACAAACAACACATCAAGAATCTACGGACCTTTATCCAAATCAAATCTTAGCCCTCCATCCCTTTTCATCAACGGCACTCATCTCCTTAATATCTCTAACCATATCCATCAAAATCATACAAAAATTTCATAAAATCTCCACACTCACTCTCTCACTTCTCACACACAACACAACCATGGCTTCAATTGCTCTCAAAACTTTCATCGGCCTCCGTCAATCCTCGCCGGAAAACAACTCTATTAATTTCTCCAAATCCCTCCCTACCAACCAAACCCACCGTAGGCTACGTATCAATGCTTCTAAGTCCAGCCCAAGAGTCACCGGCCGAAACCTTCGCGTTGCGGTGATTGGTGGTGGTCCTGCTGGTGGCGCTGCTGCCGAGACGCTCGCTAATGGTGGAATTGAGACTTTTTTGATAGAACGCAAGATGGACAACTGCAAACCCTGCGGTGGTGCCATCCCACTCTGCATGGTGGGCGAATTCGATCTACCTCTCGATATCATCGATCGGAAAGTTACCAAGATGAAGATGATTTCCCCATCCAACGTAGCCGTCGATATCGGACAGACTCTGAAGCCTCACGAGTACATCGGTATGGTGCGCCGCGAAGTACTCGATGCCTACCTCCGTGACCGTGCTGCCGAAGCCGGAGCCTCTGTTCTCAACGGCTTGTTTCTCAGAATGGACATGCCAAAAGCCCCAAATTCACCATACGTCCTACACTACACATCTTACGATTCCAAAACTAACGGCGCCGGCGAGAAGTGCACCCTGGAAGTTGACGCCGTTATCGGCGCAGACGGCGCAAATTCCCGTGTGGCAAAATCCATCAACGCTGGGGACTACGAGTACGCCATTGCCTTCCAGGAACGAATTAGAATTTCCGATGATAAAATGAAGTACTATGAGAATTTAGCTGAAATGTACGTCGGTGATGACGTTTCCCCTGATTTCTACGGTTGGGTTTTCCCCAAATGTGACCACGTTGCCGTCGGCACAGGTACCGTTACCCACAAAGCAGACATTAAGAAATTCCAGCTAGCAACAAGACTGAGAGCCGATTCCAAAATCACCGGCGGGAAAATCATCCGAGTTGAGGCTCATCCAATTCCAGAACACCCAAGGCCGAGAAGGTTGCAAGACAGAGTCGCATTAGTTGGGGATGCAGCAGGGTACGTGACCAAATGTTCAGGTGAAGGGATCTACTTCGCGGCGAAGAGTGGACGTATGTGTGCTGAAGCAATTGTTGAAGGGTCAGAAAATGGGAAGAGAATGGTAGACGAGAGTGATTTGAGGAAGTACTTGGAGAAATGGGACAAGACTTACTGGCCAACATACAAGGTGCTTGATATATTGCAGAAGGTATTTTACAGGTCAAATCCAGCAAGAGAAGCTTTCGTGGAGATGTGCGCTGATGAGTATGTGCAGAAGATGACATTCGACAGTTACTTGTACAAGAAAGTGGCACCAGGGAACCCCATTGAAGACTTGAAGCTTGCTGTGAATACCATTGGAAGTTTGGTGAGGGCTAATGCACTAAGAAGGGAAATGGACAAACTCAGTGTATAAGAAGAGGATAAAATTTTATAGTAGCTATAATATTTTGTAAACTTGATTTGTAATTGAAGTATTAATGCCTTTAATCGGATTTCATGTTACTTAATTAAAATAAGCATTCAGGTCAATGTTGTTGAAGTTAGTTTAAACTTTGAATTTGGATTTATGGACTAAACTTCTAAAGCTTTGATAAGTGACTATTGAGATTGTACTGATATGATTTCATGTTACTTCTTCGAAGTTTAATTTACATTGCAGGAATATTAGTTATGTGGAGACATTAGGTAAGCATGATTTTACATTTTTATTGAACACCAAAGCAAATGACATTAGCATACTTCAAAGAAAATGACCTTGAGTGTACATTAAGCAAATGGCCTTTTGTATGCTTCAAATCAAATGATCTCCAGTATATTGACCTTTAAGTATATTGAAACCAAAAGCTTCACAAAATTATCTTTTTATGATTCAAAGCAAATGACCTTTGGTTTATTTTCGTCACACGTTATAGCTATTCGAAGCTGTGGAACAATGATTATTTTATATTAGGCAGAAGTCATCTACGACCCCTTAAAGTTGTCCGCATATTTCACTTAGACACCTCAACCAAGGGTTGTACCTATTGAACACCTCTACCCTTCAAAATATATACCTATTAAACACTTTTGATGATATGGCATTATAAGTGTAACACAGATCTACAAAAGCGCGTGAAGCCAAAAAAAACTTTTTGCAGATCAATCAAAAATGAACACGTCAACATCACAAAATTATAATATTAGTTTTTATTGAAAAAGTTGCAGGTAGTTGTCTTCCCCAGTTGAAATGTTCAATTCAATATTACCTAGAAACCTCATCGGCCATTCCTTCCCTCACTATTTCTTGACACACTTTTCCCAAATAATCCTTCCTTCATACTTTCTTTATAGCATCATTCACCTTCAATATCATTATTATTGTAATCTTCATCGGAATAACATTAATTAAATAAATAATCAGTTAAAATACAAAACTTCGAAGAATTTACTGATAAAGATTTTTATCTTTGAGTTGTGGAATAGAATTTCATCAAAAATAAAAATCAAATTGAGTCCAAAAATATCCGGCGAAACTTCATTTTTTCGACAAGATTAATATGAATCTAAAATTATTTTTTTGAAACGTTAAAGAATTCAAATCCTAAAGAACTCACAATATAGAAAAATAAAAAGTACCAACAAATCTAAATTGATGTTTGAAAAAAAGAGTGAGATTGAAAAAAATGACAACTACAAAATTTGAATCAAAATAAAGGAGATTCTTAGGCGTGTGATTGGAAAAAAAATTCTTATATAATTAAAAATTGGAAGGAGAAAAGGTGGAGTGAGAATGATCGCGGTGCAACGATTTCAGCCGATGACGATTGTGTGTACGTCGGGGATGGATGGGGTGGGGTGGGGTGTTCCAGGTTCCTGGCAAAGAGAAAAGGGTGAAGATTTTTTTTTTGGATGAAAATATAGCTTTTATTTCCAACTTTATTTTTTTTTAGTTGTTATTGTGGGCCCAATGCCATATGTCTGTTTTTCATTAGTTATTATGCCATGTCATCCGCGATTGTATAACACACAATCTCTATTTATTTTGTTGATTGTCAAAAGTGTTCAATTGGTAATTTTTTCTACTAAGAAAAGTGTTCAATAGGAACAAGCCTAAGATAAAGTGTCCAAGTAAAATATGCGGACAACTTTAAGGGGCTGCAGATGACTTCTGCCTTTATATTATAAACAATAATGAATAGATTGACATACCAACAGGCAACAGTATAATAATATATAGGAATTATTGTGCTGGAAATGTTATGTAGAGGGTAGAGCTTATCATTATAATGAAAATTTATTCTTAAAGTTTTTTAATCTCTCTAACCAAATGGCCCCTTGAGGGCCTTAGGATGGAGTCTATCTAGCCTAGAGTAGAAAACTGAAACCCAATTAAGTGCATGTTATTTTCAAATGTTAGGTTTGTGGCCCAGCAAGTCTAAACACTAATTGATTAGGCACACCAACTCTAAAATATATAGTCTTGACTTTATTTATTTAGTTAAATGAGAATTTATAACTATTAAGTTTAACTTCAATTGGTAAAATTGTGTTAGAATTTCAAAAATCTTAAGCGTTTTAACAATTGTATGTATTTATCAGAAGAATAGTAGTCCTTCCATATATTTCATATCAACACAATTCTAGAAAGAATCTATGTTTTTGCCTCTATGAAATAGAAAAAACGTAGGTCTTATGCTACTAAAGAAAAATAAAAATATAATAGAAAAGTGTGATTTAAATTGGACGGATGAAAAAGAAGGAAAAAAAAGAATCAAAGAAAAGCAGATTCCGTTTTTCACCGTTAAATTTTAGATGGAGGCGTCATCAGTCGATGTGATCGAAGGGTGCGTTTTGACGGAGAGCCATATTTTGTGCCACTACTTCACCAACTCACCTTGTTTTTACATGAAAACCAACCCCTTTTAACCCTCTCTGCTCTCTACTCGCTCGCATTTTCTTTCAGGCAAACGTACAAATTTCTCTCTCTCTCTCCTTTTTCTATTTTCTTCCGACCCCTCCATTTCACTTTCCCAGCTCCGCGGTACTTCTCTTCAAAGGTAATTCCATCTCTGCTCTTTAGATATACGTATATAGTTTTGTATTTTCTCTCTGCATAATTTTGGATCTATAGTTTCATCTTTGAACTGCTTCCTTGATTTCATCTACTTCAGGTTCGGATCAGTTGCTGTATTTTTGCATTCTGCTTGATTGATTCTGTTTGTTGAATTCAATAGAATGCTGTAGCTCTCATGTAAATCATGTGTGTGTTTTCGTCTGTTGCAACTCTAGATCTGTTAAACCCTGCTGTTTTTATTTATTCGATATGATTCTGCTATTTTGATTTATTGGATATGATTCTGAGTTTGAAAACAAACTAGGAGTAATCGGATCTCTCCGGCCTGCTTCTCTATATGAAAAGATAATGATGCTTTGGAACCGATGTTTGATGTAAACTTGTGCGGTGATAGCTAAGGGAGTGATTGTGCTATTTCCGTTTTCTAGTTGTGCTTGTCATATATAATTTCATACTTATAATAAGCCTGTGCGTCCGGTTATTCATTTTAATTAGCTCATCCACTATTGCCAGCCATTTTCCATCTCCCACTGAATAGAGAGTGAAACAAGGATATGATCTAGTAGTTTGAGGTGCCTCTGATGCATGTCTTATATTCTAGAGATACACTTTTGCAGTCGAATGTAACCTTTCAGTTTCTTCTGTTCGAAATATTGTCTATTTAGGCATATTCAATAGTCAGCTTGACTAATTTTCTCACGCCGAAATTCCTTGGTTGAAAGTAATATCGATAGTTTTGGAAGGATAATATTTTGGTTTTAATTCCTGTTTATGTGCCATTTTGTGATGGAATGCCCCTGCATCACTGTACTACGTGGCCTTCTGTATCATTTCCTATCTGAGTCCATCTTTCTCTATCACTTATTTGTGTTCCTTGTTCGCTGAAGAGTAGAGCAGAGCCTACGTGTATGATGTAGATGCCTCTGTCATCTTGTTGGAGCTGCCGAGTCCTCTATTTAAGTGGTGACTAGGTGGCAGCAAAGATATGTCTGCAATCTTTCTTTTCTATGTTTTAAACAAATTATGGATGTGAGTTATTAAGACTGAAACAATTTTCTTGAGTCCCTTGGGTGACGATTTTATCAGTGGTGTGGACTACATACCTGAACTCTATTTCTTTTGGGATAAAATGATTGTTATTTGGTCCTCTGTTGCTATTTTTTTTCTATTGTTGGAAGGTTTGTTATAGCAACAGTTGTGGCAGAATAGTTGGTTTGATTAACGTGATTAGCTAAGCTGTCAAGCAAATGTGTTTTCTATTCCATTCAAAGCTGGTCAGATGTGTTTTGCTGATGCAATATTTTCTATGACAAGCACTGGGCTATAGATTTACTACTATTGATACCTTCTTTTGTTTTTTGGTATTGAGAACCAACTTTAGCTGTTGGAAGCACCATATCAGTGTGGATCAGGATTTGTTTGTCTAATCTCCATAGCAATACCTGCCCTCTCGTTTTTGACAGAACTCGGCTTACTCTCTGGTTTCTTCTGTTAGTAACCCTGTTCCAGACAGATTCAGTTTTTGGCTGTGTCTATACAATGTCAACTCTTTTAAGAGTGAAGAATCAACCCGTTAATATATGCACTCTTGTTCTGAAACAGTTTGGCCTACTTTATAGTTTATTCAGTTGATTCCTCTGTGAATAGGTATTGGTTTTTTCTTGGCCTACTTCTTAGTTTATTTTGTTGATTCCTCTGTGATTAGGTTTTTAGGATTTTCAGATTGGCTGTATCTATGCAATTACAATCTTTGCAAAACAGATAACCCCCCCCCCCCCAAATTCATCTCGGCGTATTATTCTAAGAGACCGTATGGTCATGATTTGATATCAAGTTGACTTGAAGTTGAAATGCAATTTAGATCTCAAAAGGTGTATTTTTTTCTCATAAACATGAAAGGCCCCACAATTTTTTAAACTATCAAAACTTCTCCAATTCTTACAAGCTTACCAAATGAGTTTAGTACGTGATGACTGAGTTAGACGGGAGTCTTGGCTTTAAACTTTGTCAAGGACAAAAGCCTGGTATTCAATTGGAGACAATTTCAAACTCTGTGCTACTGGCACTCTGTGATTTCTCAATAATAAAAAAAGGATTCACTCAGTGATTTCTCAATAAAAAAAAAAGGATTTTCTCCTTCCTACTTTACTTTTTACAGGGCTATCCTTTTTAATGCAATATTGTTTTCTTAAAAGTGCTTATATCTCCCTACATTACTAAATCTAAAACAGGAAAGTGAATCTCATCTGTCAAAATCTTACATTATTTTGGTAATGATGTCAATAGTAAGGGTTAAGAGAACAATGGAAGTGATTATCAGTACTTGAGTGTTATTTTAGAAACTAGAACTAAGATCCCTTAAATGGTAATCTCAAGGGAGACTCCTTGAGGAAAGATGCCTATTTCATTTAACTTGATGTGCATCATTTAGATGCTAAGTTTGTCTATTATCGGAAACTGAATGAAGCACATTACTGATTCTTTATTCATGCAATGTCACATGTTTTTATGTAACAAATAGGGAAGATTCTTAATCTTGCATCAAATGTGGTATGTTGTGTACTAGAAAATTATTGATAGAAAATTAACATCATGTTTCTGCTTTGCAGGGTGTGAAATGGCAGCTACATCAGCAACTACTCTATCAGTTGGCTCAACCACATCTCTTGGTTGCAAAGGGAGCTCAATATCACAATCAAAAGCCTTTGGTGTGAAATTCAACTCCAAAAACAACATTAGGAGTTTCAGTGGTTTGAAGGCTGCGACAACTGTAAGCTGTGAATCAGAATCGTCCTTTATTGGTAAAGAAAGTCTTGCTGCCCTTAAACAATCTATTACTCCAAAGGCCCAAAAAGGAAACAGGGGATATGTTAGTTGTGTTCAGCCTCAAGCATCTTACAAAGTGGCTATTCTTGGAGCGAGTGGTGGTATTGGCCAACCTTTGGCTCTTTTGGTCAAGATGTCACCACTAGTTTCAGAGCTGAACCTTTATGATATAGCTAATGTCAAAGGAGTTGCAGCTGATCTCAGTCACTGCAACACTCCCTCCCAAGTTTCAGATTTCACTGGAGCATCTGAATTGGCCAACTGCTTGAAAGGTGTAAATGTGGTGGTCATACCTGCTGGTGTTCCAAGAAAGCCAGGTATGACACGTGATGACCTGTTCAACATTAACGCAAACATTGTGAAGACATTGGTCGAGGCTGTTGCTGATAACTGCCCTGATGCATTTATCCACATCATTAGCAATCCAGTCAACTCCACAGTGCCAATTGCAGCAGAGGTGTTGAAGCGAAAGGGTGTTTATGATCCGAAAAAACTTTTTGGAGTTACCACCCTAGATGTAGTAAGGGCAAACACATTTGTTGCTCAGAAGAAAAATTTGAGGCTTATAGATGTAGATGTACCAGTTGTGGGTGGCCATGCTGGTATTACCATTTTGCCTTTGTTATCAAAGACAAAACCATCAACTACTTTCACTGACGAAGAAGTACAGGAGCTAACTGTGAGGATTCAAAATGCTGGCACTGAAGTTGTGGAGGCAAAGGCTGGTGCAGGGTCTGCTACACTTTCCATGGCTTACGCTGCTGCAAGATTTGTTGAGTCCTCTCTCCGTGCACTTGATGGAGATAGTGATGTCTATGAGTGTGCTTTTGTGCAGTCTGACGTATCAGAGCTTCCATTCTTTGCTTCAAGGATTAAAATAGGAAAGAATGGGGTTGAGGCTTTGATTTCGTCTGACCTTCAAGGACTGTCTGAGTATGAACAGAAAGCTCTGGATGCTTTAAAGCCAGAATTGGAGTCTAGCATTGAGAAGGGTACAGGTTTTGTTCAGAAAGAACCTGTAGCTGCTTAGAATAATACAAGCTGAAGAAACGATGACAGGAATAAAGCAATTTAGCAAAATTCACGTTGATCAACATATTCCAGTTTTGCAGTTGAGTTGAAAGGTGCTTCTGTTACGGAGTAACAAACAATAGGTTGTAGAATTGTATCTCCTTTCTGGTATCGGTATGTAACTCTTGAGTGACGATGTTGAGGCACTCTTGTCATGTTCCTTTTTTTTTTGGTCAAATCAACTCTTTCTATCTCTCTTGAATCTGAGTGTCATTGTGGGGATTGTGTGATGAAAAATCATGAAGTACTTCGATTTATTCTGAAACTTAGCTATGCTAAAAGTGAGTATTCTAAACCCGTTATTCACTTTGCTTACCCAATTTTGTTCTTCAAATATTGCACAAGATGTGTAAAAAATAAATTCTCTCAGAACTCCAAAAATGTGTCTCCCAACCTGAACAAGATCATATTGCCGCCACGAAATCACAATCTCCAATTAGAATGACATATTCTATAGAAATCTATCTATTTAACTAGTATGTGATATTAACCAATTCTTTACTTGGGGGTCTGATACTAATGGAAGAAATTTAACAAAAGAAAGATGATGGGGAAGGAATTGAACAGTCCTTCGATAAGAATTTTATTATAGATCACTTTGCCAGTTTGCGTCTGTTCTATATAAACCTCCTCTGATCACAGTCTTTTGCAATCACTATCTTCCATCTGGAAAATTCAACAATTTTCTCAGCTTGAAACTCCTTCAGTTCAGTCCATAAGCACGGGAAGTTTTGCCTTTATACTGATCACAACGTAGTAATAACAAAATCAACTGCATCCTGTAATTTGACATATATTATAGATTCTTTCACTCTGGCTATGAGTCTAGTTAAATCTAGCTTCAAGCTGTATTCAGCGATAATGGAATTCTCTCTCCTGTATGTGTAGAGTTCTACTGATAAATGATTAGTTCAACTCCACATTCGATATCAATGTCATCATCCTTTCAAAAGATAAATCTATTTGAGTCCTACTTCCGTTGTGCTCCAGAATTTACTGGCTAAACTTTTTTAAATTACCAATAGTCATTGCACGAGCATCGACCTTCTCTGAAATGATGGAAGCGGTTCCGATCTCTAATAACAACTTCCCGACTATAGACTGCTGACAGTATCTTGGCAAAGTTATGGCAGTCGACACAAATCCGGAGGTCTTTTGCAACTCTAATTGACGTGCCAGGTGGAGTTGATAGAACCGCAAAAGCTATAGCCAATTTTTCACTGTGATAAGATAATGCAATCTGCTTCTCTTCTGTACCTACATTGTGCAACTCTGCCACTGTCTCAGCAACGTATCCTGCTATCCTCAGTTGCTGATTGATCTCATCCAACATCTCGTAAATTTCTGTCTTTCTTGGGTGCGAAAAATCATTTGCAACAAATTCATGTATTTTTCCTCTGAACTCAATAGTACTACAAGCAGGGTTGTTTGGATTCCCCTGTCTTTCATCATTTTCCTCACGTTTATTACCTTACCCCAATCACCAAGCGATGAATAAATATTCAACAGTAGTACATAATCTCCGGCTTCTTGTGCTTTTAGTTCAATCAAACGCTCAATGACTTGTTCTCCTAGGTCAGCTTGGTGATGAATCCTACAAGCTCCTAGTAGAGTCCTCCATATTGTTGCATCTGGTTTGATCTTCATCGAATTTATAAGGTTGTAAGCTTCATCAACCATACCAGCACGACCCATCAGATCAACCACACACCCATAATGATGAATGTTTGGTGAAATCCCGAACTCTTTGCTCATATTATTGAAAAACATCCTACCCTCATCAAGTAGTCCAGAGTGACTGCAAGCAGAAAGAACCCCAGTGAAAGTCTGATCATCAGGGGAAACACCTGCTCTTTGCATCTCCCGAAATGCCTCAATTGCATCTCTGCCATAACCGTTGCTAGCCAACCCCGATATCATGGCAGTCCAAGACACCACATCTTTCTCGGTCATTCCCTTAAACACCTCAAAAGCCTTTTCGAGGCAACCACACCGGGAGTACATAGTTATAAGTGCATTGCAGATATTCATTGCCTTGTCAAAACCATGTTCTTCACAATATCTATGAACTCTCTCACCAAATGCCAATGCATTCAAATTTGCACAAGCCTGAAGTAACATCAAACAAGTAACATCGTCAGGCTGGCAATCAAACGAGCTCTGCATCATATCAAATACACCCAAACCATCCCGAGTTCGTCGGTTACGCATATATACAGAAATCAACACATTCCAAGCTATTGTATCTCTATGTGACATTTCATCGAACACTTTGCAAGCTTCGTTATACTTCCCATTAGATGAATAAAAATCCATCAATGTGGTCAGTAGACGTCCATCAGATTGATGCCCATGTCTCAAAATTCGAGCATGAATCTGTAGCCCACCAAATAAAGACCCAATCTTTATACAACAATTTGTAACGAATGAAGATGTTAGAGAATTCGGTGACACACCAGACCTTAGCATTTCTTGATACAACATAAAACCATTTCCCGGTGAATCACTCATTCCGTAAGCTCTAATCATGATGTTGTACTGGAAAACATCGGGTTTTCTAAATTTTGAAAATACCTGAGAAGCATAACCCAAATCATGCAATGGAGGAAGAGCAATACCAAATAAGAAAGGTGAGAAAAAAATTGGATCTTGAAAGAGAGAGTGTCGGATGAGATGGGCGTGGATTTGTAGCAAATGGAGCTTACTAGAAGTTGACTTGATAACCGAAATCAAAGGTTCGGTTTTCTCAGTATGCAAGTGACTGGTATGATTTGTGGGTCCGGTAATGCATTGACGGTGGTTGTCTACACGCGCCGCCGCATGAGAAGACAGCCAACGGAAGGCGGACACAGAAGAACATTGAGGAGAGATTGCTCTCATTCTCTAATTTGTTATTGTGACATGCCTCAAACTGGTAAACAATGTTTTGTTGCAAGTGTGGCGGAATTTAACATGATGGTTGTCAAAAAAAGGTTTGTAATTATTAGTCGTAAGGTGTGATATTAGATTGATGCGAGTCACTTCATATATCCACTAAGGTTATTATGTTTTATAATTATTAGTATGACATGATTTGAAATTTGAACCATATATACATAGGTTACTATGTTCTGTAATTATTAATCGTAAGGTGTGACATATAATGTGAATTTGCATTATATATAGATAAGATTACTATATTCTGTAATTACTAGTCGTAAGATGTGACATATGATAAAAATAATATTGATGCGAGTCGTTTCATATATACATAAGATTATTATATTTTGTAATTATTAGTCGTAAGATGTGACATACAGTGAGAAATTAAAATATGAATGGTGCGAGCGACTCCGTATATACATAAAGGTTACTACCTTTATATGTACTTATCAAATATACCAAAGCCGATTATGAAAAAATGAAGTCACCCGCACACACACCCAAACTACCATTTATGATATGTTAAAAGAACATCTTTTTATCCATTTTCCTATTAACTAATCTGTTATTCATGAAAAAATTCTAAACTAATTTCCTGCAAACAAGCATTTCACACATAATTTATATAAAGAAGTATCACATCTCAAATGGATGAGATATAGGCAATTTATATCGGCACAAACATTAGTAATTGATCTCAAGATCTGAACAATTACACTGAAATAACTTTACTGTTGCACCTAACATCCTTCTAACCGCGCTAATAATAACATAAACGTCAAAAGAAGAACAAAAAGAAAAGTCTAGTCATGCAAAGTTGGACTATTGTAAGAGAAACAGTCAGCAAGAAGAGACTTAATCTCTTCATCATCTTCTTCATCTTGATCAACATTAGCAACATTATCATCAGCAGAAGGAGTAGTATTAGAGCAATAACTACCAAAAGAAGCATGTAATTCTTGCATACACAAGAGTCTTCTCCTCTTGTAGTTAGCCTTAAAGCAAGCTTGCCTTAATCTCTTCGTCTTCTCCTCAAGTTCCATGTCTGGTATTTCTTCCATCTTCTTCTTCTCTTTCTCTAATAGCTTTATCACATCCTTCAACTTTTGTTCCATACCATTTCCTCCTACCTTCTCCAATTCCTGTAGATATTGCTTCGTCATATATACTAGAGTTTAACTTCTATACACTAT
Source organism: Solanum lycopersicoides (assembly GCA_022817965.1). NCBI lineage: Eukaryota > Viridiplantae > Streptophyta > Magnoliopsida > Solanales > Solanaceae > Solanum > Solanum lycopersicoides. Next base: position 79,049,303 of record CM040620.1, read on the forward strand.
CAACATATATATAATATTACTATATACAGTTGAAAGAAGAGTGTAAGATGTATATATGAAGAGAGAGTGATCATTAACCTTAACGTTCTTGATTAATGTTTGTAGACTCATCAACTTCCTATGAGGCCACCTTCTAATTCCCAAATCCCTACATCTTTTCTTCAAAAGTGTCAACCCAATATTAAGCTCCTTTGCTGCTCGAGTAATTGGCATATAAAAATACTTTGAAATTGCATCTCGTGACAACATTCTTGAACTATTAATCTCCTCTCTAATATTATCCTTCTCTTTTTCCGTTACAATAACTTCCTCATTAACACTATCATTAGACATTATCTCTTGTTGATTAATGTTATCACATAACAACACTTGTTGGTTCCCATTACCGATCAATTCACCGCTCATTTCATTCAACATTCTAACTTCATTTCCAATTTCCTCATAGCATAACTCTCCTGCACCCATAAAAAAAATATTTACTAGTCAATATTTTTTTTAATAAAATATAATAATACTATAGTACAAAACATGACCATCACCTGGGGTAAGGCTATAAAAAGATGAATAAAATGGATCTTCGAGAGTGCATTCCATTTCCATCAAAGGATTAGTATTAGCAGTATTTTCTTGAATAAACAAATCATACTGATAGTCGATAGCATAGTGTCCTGAAAATTCACTGTTTTTAAACGTAACACGTTAATATATATGATCATACATTGAATAACAACAACGTATTCATTTAAATGAATAGTGTTTACGTAGATTTTATCATTATCTCTTTAATTTGAACTAGAAAAACTATTTTCGACATATCAAATAATTTAACTAGAAAAATTATTTTCAAACACATCAAATAAAGAAGAAAAAATAATTTCTTGAAGTAGATAAAATTATAATGAATTATCACCTGAAATCATCAAGAGAAGGGAGTTGTGGTGGAACAGATAATAAGTCTTGATGATTATCTTGCTTTGTCATGATGAATTCAAAGTTTGACTGATCACTTCCCATATTTGGCATAGAGATGAAA
>CM040620.1:79051335-79280951 GCA_022817965.1 Solanum lycopersicoides
ATGAATTACGTATGCCATAACTAACAGATGTTAATTGATTTATGATTTATTTTATTTTATTTTTGTATGAATTTTGTATGAAATTTGTCTTTCAGTAGTATTCATGTATGCGCTATGTACTATGTATAGAATTTGAATAATAAATGTATACGTTAATTCACATTTATAAATAGTGTGTTTCACTGTTAATGATATCAAAATGCAATACATACATAGAAAATTGTGTCTAACAGCCAAAACAACATAAACACAAGAAATCATTTCTTAAGCACTGGATAATTTGAACATTTCTTTGTGTTGTGTCCAACTTGACGGCATCTACAGCAAGTGATTTTTGACCTTTTGAATTTCACGTCAGCAAACCCCTTCCATCGTTCAAGTTTTGGTCTTCCCGCTGTTCTCTTTGGACCGAGTGGCATTATTTTAGGCTCTGAAATATAACTTGGTATATCCCATGTACTCTCGCATGAGATAGGTTCAACAGGGATGGCATATGCATATTTGAAATTCTTCAGACTATAAAAAGCAAAACAGAAATCTGCTTCATGCAACTTTCTGTATCTAAGAACTGCGATTACATGACCACATGGTATTTCATATTGTTGAAATCTCCCTCCATCTGAAAATCGACATATTTACCTGTTTTACAACATTAAAATAAAAATTAGTACGACATAATACATATTAATTGCAAAATAATTTATACACCATACACACTTATTATACCTTTCAAAAAACTATATCATACCAAAATTACATTGAAAAGCTAGCTCATACACATAAAAACATAAATTCATACCCATTTCATACACAATTAATATACATTTCATCATCACATGTCATATCTACATTTTTTTCACAAACAGAATATCTACAAAAAATAAATACAAATTTCATATACATATTAAAAACATTTCATACAGAATTTACCTTCGTTTACTAAACAGTAACATATATCCAAAATATACTAAATATTTACATGATACATAATTCATTCACAAACAGAATATCTACAAAAAATAAATACAAATTTCATACACATATTGCAAACATTTCATACAGAAGTTGCCTTCTTTTATCAAACAGTAACATATATTCAAAATATACGAAATACTAACATGATACATAATTCACATACAATTCATACACAATTATTAAAAAAAAATACATCATGTCACACATAGAAATTCCTATTCACAACAAACTTCGTACTTTAAAAACATACCAAATCGGGATCTTCAATTTTACTATAACTTAAACATCTATATAGTTACGTGCTTTTTTTGAAATATGGTTTATACTAAAACACTGTTTCATATAAAACACGCAATATTATATATATTTATTAAAAACAACCAAACACAAACCAACAAAATGTAACAAATACCAACTTGATGAATTCCATCTTCCACCATGTTTAATAATATAGATAAAATATTGTCCATCACAGCAAATCACGTTTTTTCAACATCAAAATATATTCAATCAATACAAAAAAAAAACGAAATGAAATCTGCTGAAAAAATTGAGAGAAACACGAGAAAAAACAGATTTTACAATGATATCAATTTGTTAGAGCGTTTTAAGGAAAAAAAATCACAACTTAATTTGATCTTCAACTAAATTGAGTGTTTTAAGGTAACTACATATAATCAGATTTTTTTTTAAATTTCCTTAAAATGTGCTAATCAGTTATCTTTTTATTAAATGTATTTAATTTAAATAAAAAAGATGCTATTTTCCATTTCAAAATTGGTTCGTTTTTTTTATTAATTATTTTAAATTATTTAAAATTTAAGTTTTTATTTTTAATAATATGCTATAACTTGCTATATTAAATGTTATACGTTGAAAGACAAACTCTAATGCTATAGATTGAGAATATTATTATAAAATATGCTATATACCTAATTTTTACATACTACTATCATTCAGTGACTATGTAATAAAGCTTGGTAAAGTAATATACATTTATTATTTTTAATCACCAACTGTAATGAACTTTTTATTAATTACTTTAGTACTATATATATAAGTGACTTGTCAAGTGGGCTAAAAAAATAATTTATAGGTTTGACATTTTTTAAAAGTCTGTCATGCAAATATTATAGGAAAAATTGTATATAATAGCAAATTATTAATTTAAATTAAATGCTATTAATATAGTTTGATTTAATTGTATCCTATAGCAAACTATTGCTATTTTCGCCATTTTTCCTGGTGGAATCTCGCTCGCCACTCTCGTTTGGTGGCAGTCTCGCTCACCCTCTCATTTTTTATACAAAGACAAATGTATAAAATGTGTTTGTGTTTGTACAAAGCGAGAGAAAATTGTATAAATACATATATTTTCGTTCCCTCTCTCCCCTTTCCCAAATCTCGTTCATCACTCTTTCGAATCTCGCTCGCCTCTCTCGCTTATAAAAACAGAAACGAAATGAATAAAATGTGTTTATGTTTGTATAAAGCGAGATAAAATTGTATATACAAATGCAAATATATATATCTTCGTCCTATGCACTAATAATTATAGAATAGAAATATTCTCCTACCCAGTTTTCTTTTGTCTCTCTCTTTTTCGTTTTATACATACAAAATTATACAATTGATCTTTTTATATACATCTGCTTTCTTTTATATATGTATAGCTAATTATACAACTGCTTTTTTTGTATATATATAGCGCAATATACAACTGTGTTTTTTATAAGTATAACGAAATATACATATTTATGTTTGCTATAAAGCGCAATTATACAAATTTTGTTATAGCATACAAATATAAATTTTGTATTTGCTATATGTGAAGGTTGCTCTATATTATAATATATTTTAATTTTATTTATTCTTAAACTCCTATGAATAATCATAGTTAGGTTTAGGCCTACTTCTTTCAAAACGTTTCATAATCCGTTATTTGTGACTTTCTTAGTTAAATAGGTTCATATAAATAATTGATTAGGGGAATAGTTGAACCTTTGTTTACATTATGGGGTTTTGATCCTTTTAGTTGAGGATCTATTATAAATAAATTTTCTATTTTGATAAAATAGAAATAAAACTGTATAATCTTTTTTAATTTTACTTATGAAATTATATCGAATATATGTTAGTTGTATAATGTTTTGGTCTTTCTGGCTGGTTTTCAAATGACATTTGGCTTTGAAGTTGATGGTGATCAGTGATAACATTTGGTTTACTTAACCACCTTATAAGCTATTAAAATAATCTTTTTAGTTTTTTTTTATCTCTGTCACACTTTGATATAAATTAAAAGTTGAAAGTTGGACATCAAAGTGATATAATCTTTTCTTTTACTTCTTTGCTAGACTGGAAAGTGAAAGGCAATACTCTTCTCATATGAACTTTTTCTACAATATCTACTATATACTCTTCTCACCAGTCATTTTTAAAAAAAAAATATTAACCCTCATGACCAAATAAAAAGGCTTGGAAAAAAATAATTTTGAAAAGAGAAAAGCACATATTTGTTTTAATATTATTATTATTAACATAAGTTCTTCAATAAGTTGCATAATTTTCAATCTTCAAATTTGATTTTATATTTTTGTGTACTGTTACATATTGATCCAATGGATTATAATATTTTGACCCAAACTTGAAAAATCATTTCAAGTTCGACTTAAAATCAGCAACAGACCTTATCCGCTACGAAGCATGTTTGTTATAACAGAATTGTTTTGATATAAACATTCGATACAAATAAATATTTCATTGGAAAGCTTAGAAATCAATCATTTTATGCACTAAGAAGCATTGAAGTGTTTGATTTAAAGTAGTAAAGATGATGCTACTAACACGATTCTAATGGTGGGTCACTATATGCACTTGGGGTTGACTCTTTGCTTAATTCATGTTTTTTAAACTTATATTGTTGATATGACACGAAATGCACTAAAGTAATTAATTATATCAATTGGAGAAACTTAAAATATATATGGTTTATTGGTGATGAGTGATATTAATGAGCTATTTTTATGTTTTAGCATGTTTGGATCGTCTTATTTAAAGTATTTTTAAATTAAAATAATTTTTTAAGTATTTTGTAGTGTTTAGATAGAATTAAAAAGTATTATCAAATTAAAAGCCTATTCAAACACAATTTATATTTTTATTTAGGTAAAATGCATTTTGTAAGAGTATTTTAACTTTATCATATAGATATACATGCAAGTATATATGATACTATCACATGTGAAACACCTTGTATTTTGTCTATTACATTTATGTTTCCTTTGAAGAAATTTGATGAGTTTTACTAAATTTATTACCACTCTGAATGCTGAAAAGTGTAACGAGTAGTGGAAATTGAAATATGTGGCTCAATTTGTATTTGCAAAATGGGGTTGAAAATATTCCTATAACCTATATGTTAGGATTGAATTTTAATTTTGTATGCCAATCATGGGACTCTATTTCCAATCTCAACCTATTATGTCTTCTAGAAAAATAAAAAATATTTCTTGGAAATTCTGTTCACTCGATTTTGATTTGTTACGAGATTAAATATTTACCTAACTTATGAGTAATCGTATTCACTCATTTTGATTTGTTTCAAAATTAAATATTTCCCTAACTTATAAGTAATAGTTAGAGGAACTTTTCTTTAAAAAGATAGAGGAACTATTGTAGTGTTATGCTTATTATAAAATGTTTAAAAAGTATTTCACTATAAGTGAAATTAGTAATATTGACAATTCATATAAGATTGAAGGAGTACTATTTTTTTCAAAGAAAAGATATAAAGATGTAAGTAGAAAATCTATTTACCTTTCAGCAAGGGTCTTGGGATTATCCAAACTTTCTTCTAACTTAATTTTTTTTTTAAATAGTAGATGTTCAACCTGGGTTCGAAAGTGATAAAGGCGCATGTGGAAGTATATATTTTGTAAATCATACGACGATAAATTAGATCACAAATAAAACTATACTAAAAAATATATTATTATTATATGATAGGACCAATTGACCTACATAATTAAAAATTAATAAAAAGAAAATATTACAATTATTGAGAGAAAAATCTACTCATAAATAAAACTCTCTAAACAACTATAATATGGATTCTATTGTGTGGTATGAGAAGAGGAGTTTTCAATTTATAGAGTTCCAAAGTTTTTCCTTTAAGATAAAAATAACTAAATATGGAAGAAAACTATATTTTTCTTTCTGAAAAAAAATAAAATAAAAACATTTATGTTAATGTTTTGACTTTTATATAAGGAAAAAGTAAAGCTCAAATAAGGGCTAAACTCTAACACAACCTTCTCAATTTCTTCGTGAGTTTTCTTTTTCATATTTTGAATCGCTTAGATAAAAATTATGACTCTCCTATTAATCAATTATACTCTAAAAATGCATTTCTTAGGAGTTACTTTCATTCCCATGGATGTTGTAAAGTGTAATATCCAATGGGAGATTTTTTGATAAAAAGGAATGGCTAGAAATAGAAGGACCCTACATTGAACAATGACTTTGAATTATTAGTTGTCTCAAAACACAAGAGACAGCACATGCATATATAGGGATAAAAAATTGTCATATATAAATGCCTCTTTAAAGGGAAAGAGCAAAAGCCAAAAGAAAGAAAGAGAAAAAAGGCAAAAGCTAAATGAAAATGCCAAAAGCATTTATGCCATTAAAGAGCATATAGGGAATTTTGGGTCCCATACCCAACTAATTTGTAATATATCTAGTCTAATATAAGATGTGGCTTACATTTGCTCAAACCTTCAAAAATATCTACTTTGTTTTATATTCAACAAATTGCCAGAGTACACCAGCTGCACATAAAATTGTTCTTATTTTCTGAAGTGCCTTCTTCTAATGTCTACATCAACATAAAAGTTTGATTTGATTGTCAACTCATTCAGATGAATTCTCTTATTCAATCTTGCTCAACTATCATCTAATTAATTATCGAACGCTGACATTTGGTACATGGAATAGGGATAATAATCCGTCATAAAATTTGAAGGGTTTAAGTTATATACACAAATAGTCCAAGAGTTATTCATAACTATAATCTTGGGGAATGAAAGAGAAGTTATCCACAATAACAAATAAAGATGATCTAGTCATGTAAAAACTCTGTACATAACTTAAACTCATTCTTGAAACAACTAGAGGTGTTCAATCTTTGATATCTGAGGTTGAGAAGCAGTTTGAAACATCTAAATGGTGATAATTAATAAGAAAGGGAAGAGGAGTGAGTTTGGATAGACTTTATTATAGGTGACCACTCCCAAATGGCCTTTGGGGATTGGGAAAGTGAAGAAAAAGGGAAGGAAAATGAACTTTGATGTCGAATTTTAATAGCTTAATTAGTTGATCATCTGAACTCCTACCTTATTATTGAGGTTTCGATTTCCCTCACCTCCTCATTTTCCCTTCCCCTACCCTTTTTTTGCTTGGTTTGTAAATAAAAGGCACTACTACTTGGCTTTTTCTAGAATCCTGAGAGGATCATAATTATCTGCATGAAAGAGAAGACTTAAGGCACAATTGAACTCCCTTACACTCCAAGACTTTGTGTTAGCTAAATTGTGTTTATACTTGGGATTATTTTAACACATTTCAGCAGCTATGAGCATAACGTTTTGTCATGTTTGAGAACATAATGAAGAAGAGGCACATCTATGAAATGATCAAGAAGATTTCAAACTTGGAACATAAAATCTGAAAAGATGGCTCAACTATTATTCAAACCACTAGTAAAAATGGAAAAAGAAGCTAAGCCGCCTTCCAGACTAAAACTTTGAGGGGTACATGATATACATCTAAACATTTCTCTCTTCCACTTTCTACTGTCAGCTGTATAAAGTTATGTACATGGAAACACACACACTGACCAAGCAAAAATATGTTACAAGGGAAGGATAAACACTAGTTTTAACAATAGTTTTCCCAGTTTCAGTTGAAGCACTTGAGGGATCTTAAGATTCTCAGCCATGGTACATACATGCGGCTGTACTTAAGCGTAATTGAATATCCATAAGGCTGGAAGACCAACATCCATCTTCCGGAAGATAAGTTGGTTAACAACTAAGTACCTCAGACTTTATACTCTCTCCTGGAAGCTGAGGGACCTGGAGAAGGCTGCAGGATTAACCTGCAAAGACGGGGAGGGAGTGGTAGGGTGATCCTTCTCACTCTTTTTCGGTTGCAAGGCATTGAAAAGCCCTCCCCTGCTAACGGAGTCGTACTTGATTCCCAGTGTTGACCATATAGAACTCTTTGCAGCTTCATCTGGATCATCTATCCGCAATGTTTTTGGTACTAAAACAGACCCCTCTGAGTTCTTTTGACCCTTGGGGTTGTTTGGTTTAAGCAACTCACCATCCCTTGAATGCTTCCCTAAAGGTGAATTAGGAGCAGAGCCTGATCCTTTATGGTTTGCTGCTGGCGATGGTGGAGTTATCCAAGGAAGACTCCATGGACCAGGCACATTGCAATTCCAATAAGGTGGAGGGCAGAATGGCATAGGATATCCAGCAGGGCTAATGGCAGGGAAAGGAACAGCAGCGTATGGAATAGGCCAAGGTACTCCTGGGAGGCAAGGAACTGGAGATGGAAAGGCATTCATAGTTTGCATAACTGCCTCAGGGGGGCGGTTTTTAACTCCTTCCGCCATTGAATTTGAAGTGGTGACTGAAGATCCACTAGAGCAGTCATCCCCATTTTCTCCACCTATGCCAGACGGATTTTTGTGTTCTGGTCTATATAAACCATTTCGGATCCCATTTGGTGTCTTATTCTCAGCAAGATGCAAAACAGAGGCCATAGAGTCACACAGTGGTAAGTCAGGACCAAACGATAGGACAGTTCCATTGGGTTTGAACACTGGATGAGAAAATCCGTTCGGAGGATCAATCCTAGCAGCTTCAAGGGCTTCAGAAATCATGATGTGACGACAATGCGATGCAGAGTTCTTATTCTTGCGACGACCAGCTCCCACAGGCACATTCCTCATGGTACCCCCAGCAGTCCAATATCTCTGACAACTCTTGCAGAAATGACGAGGCTGATTGACGTTGTAATTATTGTAATAACAGAATTTCGTATCCATACTATTGCAACGAGGGCAGGGGAGAATTTTATCTGGCTTCTTCAGAGTTTTCTGCTGCGAATTCGATGCATCATTCTGATCATCCTCACTCTTGGAAGATTTCACTGTGGGAGAGTCATCATCAATAGTATGAGTTTTAGTCTTCTTTTCTGATGGAGACTTGAGATTTTCTGATTCTTCCATCATTAGATTTTGGTCTTTCTCCTCTAGTTTAGCTTCACTGAGCTCTCTTGTCATTCGATCCTAAAAATTGAAAACCAAAACTTTATGAGTTGCCTAAAAGATTCCCAAAACAAAGCTACAATCAATGATGTGAGCTGAAATTCAGTCTACAAAGTGGAAAGAATCTCAAAGTCATTTGCACTGACAAATTCGACTTTCCTATAGGATTCCCGTTAAGTTGGAAAAGAGGACAAAAGGCAGAGAACCTAATTCTTTCTCCAATTACTTTAGTTAACACTACATCTAGTAAAAAGGTGTCATGGATGAAAAAGATATTGAGCATAAATTACACGAAACATCTGGAGAATGACTGAACCGGGCAAAAGAATGTTCAATTGCTAATACGAAAAAAGGGTAAAAAATACAATATGGATCACATATGCCCTCAGATAACCTACAACAACAACATACCCGGTCAAATTGTGAACAGACCTTACCACTGACTCGTGGAAGATAAAGAGGTTGTTTCCGAAAGAGGAAATGTCCTCAGCCTACTTTTTTGGTTCAAATTTGGCCCTAAAACTAACGGACTATACCTGATTATTAAAATCTGAAACTTTATTTCCATTTGAAAATTCCAGAAATTAATAACATAACATAAAAAACTAATACAAAAGTTGATTCAAATTAAATCAATGAATAATTCAGATCGGTACCTTATCAACCTCATCCTTTTCGTATTCACTTCCATCATCTGATTCATCCTGCTGTGAACTGTTTCCTTCCTTATCCACTAAACATGGATCACGATCCGACCCGGTACTACTTTCATCAGCAGTAACAATCTCACTCGCACTCAGAGATTTTCCGACATCGGAATCATCACCGGTGACTATTACCGGCAGTATCATTCCATTCTCAGGCAAGACAATTTTCTTTCCAAATAGCTTAATCTCTGGTTCCTTCACTTCCCTCATTTTACTGGAGGAAAAAAAAAAAAAACGAAAAACTCAAAAAAGTTAAAATAAAATTGGAGATCTTCTTATAGAAAACTCTTTTAGACGCCGCGAATTCGCCGCCGCCGGCCAACGTCGTCGGGAAAGTGAACGACGATTTTTTTTTTCTTTGAGATTTCGGTATAAGAAGTAAGAAATACAGTTAATCCTTGTTGGCAATGTTGAGGATTATGATTTTGATCTCGCTTAATTTAAACGATAGGATACTGGAATATGGATGCCACGTCATGGCCCCCTCCATTTAATTTTCTCAGCCACTAGTTTTTATTGTGGCCCTTCATTTAGTATATGTATCTTTCACTGCTTTTATTAGATTATAAGTTTAGTTAAAAAATATTTATTTTCATCAAAGAAAACCATATTTTTAGGGATTTTAAGGATTTGAATGGTTTCTTTCTGAAAATAACTAATTCTTTAAGTAATAATAACAAGACTTATTTTGAACCTTGCATGTCCTTACTGAAAAAATGATAGATATAGATATTTCATCGTAATATTCATATTAATTCATATTTAGTGTTAGATCTTGAATAAGATTTAGAGCTCGTTTGGATTAGTTTAAAAAAAACAGCTTTTAAAAAGTACTTTTGAAAGTGCTGAAATTTATTTTTAAAATAAGCAGTTATGCGTTTGGATAAAAGTGCTGAAGTTAAAAAAAAAGTTGTTGATGTGTTTGGCATATAAGTGCTGATAAACAGCTTTTTTAATCAAAATGTCTGAAATACCCTTAAAAGTCGTTAACATGATAAAAGTTGATTATTTTAATAATAATAATAATAATAATAATATATAATATATAATAATAATAACAAATAATAATAATAATAATAAAATAATATGAAAATAATAATAATAATAATATATAATATATAATATATAATAATAATAATAATATATAAAAATAATAAAGAATAATAAAATAAGTAATAATATATAATATATAATAATAATAAAGAATAATAAAATAATAATAATAATAATAAAGTAATAAAATATTAATAATAATATATAATAATAATAATAAAGAATAATAAAATAAATAATAATAATAATAATAAAATAAAAAATATTAAAAATAATATATAATAATAATAACAATAATAATATATAATAATAATAATAATAATAAATAAAATAATAATAATAATAATAAAATAATAAAATATTAATATACTAATAATTATAATAAATAAAATAATAATAATAATAATAATAAAATAATAAAATATTAATATACTAATAATTATAATAATAATAAAAATAAAAATAAAAGAAATAAGGGCAAAAAGGTAAAAATTAGTTCAACTTAAAAGAGCTTATAAGCAAAAAAAAAAAAAAAAAAAGCACCCCTACCCTATCTTTTAACTTTTGGCTTAAAATAAGTTTTTTTTAACTTAAAATAAGTTATTTTGAGAATTGCCAAACTTTCAAATAAGTCAAAAATCAGCTTTTAAGTCAGTTTGACCAGCTTTTAAGCTGAGCCAAACAGGTTCTTAGAGAATCGTATAATTAATGCTAAGAATTAAATATTAAGAAATAATTATCTTTTTTTATATATAAAAAATGAAAAGTAAAATAAAATAATAATAAAAGCAAAATTTATTTTTTAAAAAATAATAAATAAATGAAGACAGGAATGTAATTAAAATATTTTTATAAAAAAAGCACTAACAATAAAAAATAATAGGATAATATTGTTCAAATAAACAAACTTTGAAAGTTAAGTCAAATGAGCTGCACAGAAGTTGGGTGCACCCTGCGTTAAAAAAACTTTACATCAAATTTCTTGAGATTCTACTCACTTAATTTGGGTTGTAAATAATTTAACGATAAAGTATATTATTATTATTTATGTCATATTTCAAAGTAATCACATGTTAGTTGATTTCAAGGAAAAAATATTTATTTGTTCACTTTTTATCATTGTAATTTTATTTTTTTAGAGTTAAATTATAAAAAATTTATTAATATCTTACGATATATTATTAATTATGTTAATATATTAAAAGTTACAATTTATAATATTTTTCGTATAATTTTTAAATATTTAAATATTTTATTTAAAATATTGAATTAGTATAATTTAATTTATAACGTAATATGACAAATTAAAATGGACAAAGGGAGTGGTTCACATATTAGTCAATGCAGAAATAAAAATATGGGGATTATTTATTATATGTATAAAAAACTAATATTGAATAGATTGTTACTAAGACAATCAATATATGAACCTACGTGTTTTAAAATAATATTTTATTTTTTAATAGTTTAATCTTCCTATAACTAGTACGTATATTTTAATTTAAATGTTTTTTATGATTATATAAAATAATAGTATATATAAATGTTGCATAGCTTAATATAAGTATTATTATAGTAAATATCTTCCACTAGTTATTCCAAACTATTTAATCAAACGACCCTAACTGTCAATGACGTGGAAGACAGAACAAGCTTTGATGAAAATTTTGACGGTTGAAAGACACTCAAGAAGTGGGACCCAGCCAATAATATTTGACACTAAATTAATGCCCCTTTTTTTCGCTTTTTAAAATGTAAATCAACGGACATGATCTTAATATTCATTTCACTCAACCACTTATCAATTAGTCAAACTAACAATATGGACTAATGGTATCATATTATTATCATAAATAATGTTGACTAACAAATAGTAAAAAAAAATAGGATTGTAGAGTTGAAAATTTATAATTGGACTAAACAATATAGTTGATAGATATGGCTTTGTCAAATTTGATCTGAGTTAATTAAAATTTATATTGATTTTTATCACTTCATGTATTTATATGAGCTGATAGTGATGTAATACATGTCGAAGATCATAATAAAACATTCTATAGCTTGTTATTAGATCAATATTTGATCATATTATAAAATATATGGTTAAATTTTTTTTTATTTTCTTAAATTCAATTAAATTGCTAATCAGAAAAAAACTAATGAAAAAAAAATCGTAATCAAACGTTTTATACATTTCCAAATGAATATGAAGTTGGATGAATATTTTTATTATGGCTGTGAGATCTAACTTGCAAATCTAAATTTATGGTTGTGATCTGTTGCAAATTTAATTGACAAAAAAGAACAATAAATAATAGGAAACTCCAATCAAAAATATCTTCTGTTATTTTGTTTTATTTTTTATTTTCTCATTTATGTCACCTTTAAGCTACAATCCGCACGACAGGTAGTTTAAAATCTTTTTCTTGCTGTCCCAGCTTGTAGACTCATATAATTTTAAATTTTTTAATATTTTAGTTTTAAAAAGAAGATAATATGATTTCTATATACTCCTTCCGTTTTAAAAAGAGTGATCCTATTATTTTTTTTGTCTGTTTCAAAAAGAATGACCCATTTCCTTTTTTGCAACACTTTAAATTTAACTTTTCACGTGTCATGTTTAAGACCACAAGATTAAAGAATATTTTGGTACATTTGACATAACTTTAAATTAGAACCACAAGATTAAAAAGTCTTCTCTCTTTTCTTAAACTCCGTTCCAAGTCAAACTAGGTCAATCTTTTTGAAACGGAGGGAGTATATTATTTTGTAGTCGATATGGCCCACCTAATCAAAAGGTCAAAAAGGTGAGGAAAATATCATCCGTCAGATAAGCTTATAGTGATCATGTGATTGGATGATTGGAGATAGACTCATATATAATTAAATTAAATGATATCATAAATTAACCAATCAGGAAATGAAATGTGTACTTGTTGAATTATTGCAAAAAGGTGAAGCTAACGACAACTTTGTTTACATTATTGTCATTCATATATCATATCTGACTCATAAAGGATATGGAAATTCGTTAAAATGTTTGTCCACAAAAAGAAAAAATATAAATTCAATAGTAAAAGTTTCTAAAAAGGAACTTTCTCCGTTTTTAAAAAAACAGCATAATTTGACTTGGTTTAAAGTTTGAAAAATTAGGGAAATTTTTTCAATCTAATACTTTTAAATTAAGATTGTATCAAATGTATCGAAATATTTTTTAATTTTGTAATTTTGTTAATATGCTATTAAAAGAATTGAAATTAAAGTATTGAAAAAAAAAAAAAAGTTATTCATTTTCAAACTAGGAAGTACCTAACGAGAAAAAAACATGTATATTTGTGTTGGATAATGTCAATAAATTGGTCAAGATCCAACCCAATTAAAATTTGCTAGGATCAAAACGGATTAAAATAGTCAAGTAATTGGTTATAAAACGGATCAAGACTCAACTCAAATAAAATCAAGATTTAATTATTTATTTAAAAACATTTTGATACCTAATAAACATATTTTTTCTTATTGTGACTATATATAATATCCCAAATTAATATTTATATGATAAAATTCTCATATATCAATTTGATTTACAATAATCAATTTTTAATAAATTTGAGCTAATAAATGAAAAGATTAATAATCTGCTCAAATTTCAAGAGATAAGTAAATTGAACGAATTGAATTAGATTTTTGACACCCATATGAAAGTGGGATTATGGTGGGCAAACTATAAGTTTTTAGTCTTTTTTGCGAGTTTAGAGGACTCTCTACTTGTTTGGGTGAATAATTAGGCCTCATTTCCCTTCCAATCAATTCAATCTAAGGTTTAAATTTCAATGATTAAATATCATATTAGTATGTATATTTGTAATTTGGTATATGTTAAAATTTAAAATTTATTTAGTTTAAATAGGTTATACTTCTTAAAATTTATTATTTTGAGTAAATTTTAAAATTATTACGAGGTAATCTTTGTGGATAATTTTCAAATTTTTACTATATATTTTTCTATTGATAATTACCAATCACTAGTTTTGTGATTACATTTCTCACTAATTTATTTACCATCATCAATACTTTTGTGACTATAATCATTATCATTGCTGTTATAGTTAATTTCTAACTATCATTATCAATCACCTCTTGTTGAGATTATGAAAAAAAAAACAATGTAAATAATTAATTGATTGTATTAGAAATAGTTAGTTACAAAAGTTAGTTACAAATTAGTTAGGAAAAGAATCTTAGTTAGTTAGTATTTTCTTTAATCACTTTATGTATATATACACTAAATTGCATATAGATTGAATGATAAGATCATATATTCATTCTCCCAAATATTCTCTTAAGCTTTTTTACTCCCATTAATGGAGATTCTCAACATGGTATCAGAGCGATAGGATTTTCGCTGGAATTCTCTGCTCGTTTTCTTCTTTCTTCTTCTCTGTTTACTTCAAATTGAAGATCAGGTATTCATCTTCTTGTTACTGTGTTTTTTTGCTATGGCAATTGAGGATGAATCTGTTGTTGCTGCTGAAGTTTCTACTTCAATTGATCACAATCATCCTCTGTATATTCATCCTTCCGATACTCAAGGTTCCATGCTTATTTCAATTCAGCTTTTAGGATCTGAAAATTACTCGTTATGGAGCAAATCCTTGAAGCTTGTGTTACTTGGTAAAAATAAGCTAGGTTTTCTATTAGGAACTTGTACTAAGAACATGTATCCTTCATCTATGCATGATCAATGGGAGAGATGCAATGCTATTGTTCTAGGTTGGATTATGAACACTGTTTCTAAGAGTTTAGTTAGCACTGTGATTTATGGATCTGATGCACACACTGTTTGGGAGGATCTTAGAGAAAGGTTTGATAAGGTTAATGCTTCTAGGGCATTCTATCTTCACAAAGAAATTGTTACATTGTCTCAGGGAACTGCATCTGTATCGAATTATTTTTCCAGGCTAAGAGAACTTTGGGATGAATTTGAAACACTTATACCACCTCCTTCCTGTGCATGTCCTGAATCCAAACAGTATGCAGAACATTTTCAGTTTCAGAAGTTATGGCAATTTCTGATGGGTCTAAATGAGTCTTATGCTCATGCTAAGAGTCAAGTGTTAATGCAAATTCCTACACCAAATGTTAATCAAGCTTATGCTATGATCATTAATGTAGAAAGTCAAAGAGTGAATGGTGCTAGTAGTAGTTCATTTCCTACAGAAAATTCCTCAGAAACTGCTCTTATGAGTAATCGAATTTCTGGTCATGGTGGTGGATATCATAACAGTAATGGTTCTAGTTGAGGTCCTGCTTACTATCCTAGCAATGGTCCTAATGGAAATAGTGGTTATAGACCTAGAAACAATGGTGATGTACGACAAGGAGGAAGATCAAATCTCTACTGTGATTACTGTCATTACAGAGGACATACTAAAGAATCTTGCTACAAGCTTCATGGCTATCCTAAGAAGAAAGGATGTTCTTCTTCTCATGCTAACAGTGCTGCTGCTGGAGGATGTCAGCCTCCTGAAAATGGAGTCTATGATAATTCCTCTGTAAGTATTAATGCTAAGTCCTATGGTACCTCTCCTAACAATCTCTCAGCAGGTACACAAGGAATGCCACTCTTTACACATGAACAATACAATCAGATTATACAAATGTTGAACAAAGGAAAAGGCAAGGAAGTAGATTTCATGGCTAATGTTGCAACTGCAAGCTCCTCAGGTACTCTTACAGCTCTTATGTCTGATATGGTTCATTCCAAATGGATTATAGATACAGGTGCTTCAAATCATATGGTTCACAGTCGGAGTCTTATTAAACAATGTACAGACCTTGGAAGTAGAAGTGATATGAAAGTAAATTTGCCTACTGGTGCTCAGGTGGCTATTAGTCATGTTGGAGATTCACTAGTTCTTAAGGATAAACTAGTGAAGGATGTTCTCTATATCCCAGATTTTCAGTATAATCTATTATCTGTCTCTCAACTCACTAAACAACTAAAGTGTGCAGTACTATTTTTCCCTGACTTCTGTATCTTTCAGGATCTCTTCAGTGGGAGGGTCCTGGGGATTGGTAAGGAAGATCAAGGATTATATCTTCTCAATACAGAACTACAGCCAAGTACTTCACCAGACAAGATTACTAGGAACTCATGTATCAGTCCTCCTATCAGTTTTACTTCTGTTTGTTCACTACATAGTCTTTGGCATAAGAGACTGGGACATGCCCCTTTCACAGTGCTCAGTAGAATACAATGTTTACAGAATATACCTATAAAAGATCTCAATTGTACTGTTTGTCCTATTGCAAAGCAAACAAGATTACCATTTCCTACTAGTGTGTCTTTATCTGATACTTGTTTTGACATAGTGCATGTTGATGTATGGGGGCCCTATAGAGTTTCTAACTATGATGGAAAAAGATATTTTTTAACACTGGTAGATGATAAATCCAAATATACTTGGATTTCCTTAATGCACACTAAGTCTGACACTATTGTATTGTTGAGAGATTTTATTTGTATGGTCAAGACACAATTTGGAACCAATGTCAAGTGTATAAGATCAGACAATGGAACAGAATTTTTTAATTCTCAAGTAGATGCTTTATTCAGAGAGCATGGGATTTTGCATCAAAGTTCATGTGTTCATTCTCCTCAACAAAATGGTGTAGTTGAGAGGAAGCATAGATCCATTCTTGACATGGCTAGAGCCTTAAGGTTTCAGGCATGTATTCCTATTAGATTCTGGGGTATGTGTGTGTCTGTAGCAGTATACATTCTTAATAGACTACGTACCAGATTACACAAAGGAAAGTCTTCATATGAGTTATTATATGGTCATACTCCTTCTATTAGTCATTTGCGAGTTCTTGGTTCTTTATGTTATGCTACTGATCCCAAAAGACTTGATAAGTTTGCTCCTAGAGCTATCCCTGCTATTCATATGGGTTATTCTTCTACTCAGAAAGGGTATATCTTATATGATTTCAGTTCCAAAATCTTTTTTGTAAGTAGAGACACTGTGTTCAAAGAAGATATATTTCCTTTCAAAGATCTCAACTCATATCCTGATCCTTTGTTTCCTATTATTACTCTTCCTGTTGACTTGGATTCTGAATTCTCTACTTCTAGTTCACCTTCTTCTCAGTTTCCTACATCTATTAGAACTGATGTTTCTTCTAAAATCAGTGATTCTGCAAGAGTTGTTCCATCTGTTGCTCCTCCTAGGAGGTCATCTAGGCAGTCTAAACCTCCTGTTTGGCTAGACTCATATGTTACTCCAACAGCCAAAAATGCATCTCTATATCCTATTTCCAACTATGTTTCATATTCAGCTTTATCTCCTGCTTATAGATCTTTTCTTGCTGCTTATTCTGGCACCTCAGAACCTCATACATACTCAGAAGCCTGTCAAGACCCTCTTTGGGTGGCTGCTATGCAAGATGAAATTACTGCTCTTGAAAACAATGATACTTGGTCTATTGTTTCTCTTCCCACTGATAAAGTTGCTATTGGTTATAAATGGGTGTTTAAGATTAAATACAAAGCTTCAGGGGAGGTTGAGAGATACAAGGCAAGGCTTGTTGCTAAGGGATATAGTCAACAAGAAGGCCTAGATTTCACTGAAACTTTTTCCCCGGTTGCAAAAATGGTTACTGTCAGGTCTGTCATTGCTCTTGCTGCCTCTTGTGGTTGGTATATATTTCAGATGGATGTTCATAATGCCTTTCTACAAGGTGATCTTCCTGAAGAAGTCTACATGCAGATTCCTGAGGGTTTTGCAAACCAGGGGGAGAAACACATGGTTTGCAAGCTTCATAAGTCCTTATATGGACTAAAGCAAGCCCCTAGACAATGGAACCTAAAACTTACTGAAGCACTGATTGATATGGGGTTCCTGCAATCTCATTATGACTATTCATTGTTTACAAAGAGAGTAGGGAAAGAACTTCTTGTCATACTTGTATATGTAGATGATCTTTTGATCACTGGGAGCAACTTAAATTTGATACAACAAGTTAGAAAAGACTTACAACACAGGTTCAAAATGAAGGATCTTGGAGAGTTAAAATATTTTCTTGGAATTGAGTTTTCCAGAAATGCAGATGGTATTCTTATGAATCAGAGAAAGTATGCACTTGGACTTGTATCTGAACTTGGACTTGCAGGGTGTAAACCTGCATCCACTCCCTTAGAGTTCAACCACAAGTTGACATCCACTGTGTTTGATAGATGCACAGGAATGAATACAGAAGATAAAGCTCTTGATGATTATGGAAAATATCAAAGATTGGTAGGTAGGCTATTGTACTTGACTATGACTAGGCCTGATATTGCCTTTGTTGTTCAAGTACTTAGTCAATATATGCACTCACCAAAAACTTCTCATATGGAAGCAGCACTTAGAGTGGTTAGATACATAAAAGGTACAACAGGTCTTGGTTTGTTCATGCCAAGCAACAATATGTCTGAACTTGTAGCTTACTGTGACTCAGACTGGGGAGCATGTATAGAATCCAGGAAGTCAGTGACTGGCTAGATAGTCAAGCTGGGAAATGCTTTAGTATCTTGGAAAGCAAAGAAACAAAATACAGTTTCAAGAAGTTCTGCAGAAGCAGAGTTCAGAAGTATGGCTACCACAGTAGCTGAGATAGTTTGGCTGAAAGGGTTGTTCAAGGAATTGGGAGTAGAAGTTAAGTTGCCTATTCAACTGTTTTGTGATAGTAAAGCTGCTATTCAAATAGCAGCACATCCTATCTTTCATGAACGAACAAAGCACTTTGATATAGACTGTCATTTTGTGAGCGAAAAGATCATGGAGGGACTCATTCAAACTCAACACATAGGAATTAAGGAGCAGCAAGCAGATATACTTACTAAAGGACTGTGCAAGCCTCAACATGAATTGCTAATTGACAAGCTTGGAATGAAAAATATATTTTCCAATTCTCAGCTTGAGGGGGAGTGTTGAGATTATGAAAAAAAAAAACAATGTAAATAATTAATTGATTGTATTAGAAATAGTTAGTTACAAAAGTTAGTTACAAATTAGTTAGGAAAATAATCTTAGTTAGTTAGTATTTTCTTTAATCACTTTATGTATATATACACTAAATTGCATATAGATTGAATGATAAGATCATATATTCATTCTTCCAAATATTCTCTTAAGCTTTTTTACTCCCATTAATGGAGATTCTCAACACCTCTATCATCACAATCACCATTTATATTAAACACTATTGTCTAGTCGCTATAACACTTATCATTCGCCATTCTGATTATATTTACTGCCCGATGGTACCATTGCCATCACCACCGTCGTTGTGCGTATCCATTACTACTATACGGTGAGTTCCTACTACAGACCACATTCATTATCGTGACTAAAAATATCACCAACTACTATTATCACCATCAACACGACCTAATACTATTTATATTGATCAACTTTAATTCACCATTTCAATCATCACACCACTGTAGATTGCCACCATCAGGTCAATCACCAACTAACCCTACTATCACAACTGTTATGATCATCACCAAAACCACAAAGCATTTTCACGTTTCTCCATCACCGGCTATCATAAATATTATTTTTCTCAGAAAATTATTTTTATTTTATTTTCCTTTTCTTATATTTGATTATTGCTTTATTTAAATTGTATGTTTATTATGTTTATAAATAAATAAATAGTCCATATTCATATACATTTTTTTTTTAAAAGAAAAGGATCTCAATCATTCAAACAAATGCCTTAATAGTAAATAAAAGAATAACTACCAGAGACAAATTATATGAAATAATCACTAGTATAATTAGATTAAAATGTTCAAACTATTGTACTTCACATGTAGAAGTTGAAACAATATGACATGTTTGATAAAGAAGAACATGATAAAAGCTAAGCCTAGAGCTTGTCCAATTAAACGAATTTATTTTCGCGCAGAACCTCTTCAACACTCAATTTTTCTGATAATATTATTTTTTATATCACTACAAATCTACAACATTTTACAATGTGAAGGTTTCAATTTTGTCGTAAAATGTTGTATAAAATAAATTTCAACTGTTCTTACATTGTTTCTGTAATCTGACATGTAAAAAGAAAAAGGTACTAATTTTCTTCAAAAAAGTTATACCAACTGATAAGTCTCAAAAAAGTTATTTTTTTCATAAGTAATTCTATCAAATGAAATATTAAATTTATAATTTTCTCATCCACCAATATATTGAGACTTATATCTGAAGGAACTTGTTTTCAAAATCTACCAATCAAATTATATTAACTTTGGTCAATTATTATTTTTTTTTTTAAAAAAACTTTGGTTAATTTTCATTGGTCTGCTAATCCGGCCACATCAGCAGGACATCTCCACATTAGGGCCATTTTGATATTGATACACGGAGTAATTAATTTAGAATGAAATTATTTCATATCTGAGTGAGAAAAAAATCCTCACAAAACTTGTTTAAGAACTGTGATGATTATTTTATCCTACGTTGAAGTTTAAATAGCAATCTTGAAAAAACTAATTTTAAGATAATTAATTACTTGATATCTATCAAAACGTGCCCTAAAAGTCCAGCATTATTGTTAAGCAAGTTTGCTTATGTTTGGACAAAAGAAAAGGTTGTTAAACACATTAGTCTCTTAATCCATTTTATTAAGCAATAGTCAAGTGGGCATGACACTTGTTAATCATCCTGTAAACTAAAACTTGACTTTACTAATCACGACATTTTTATGCTTAAACTAATAGGAGTGGAGAAACCAACATCTATCCTTTTGTCTCTCTTTAAAAAATAAAATAAAAAAAAGGAACTTTCACACATAAAGATTTTTTTATTTTTGTTTTGGTAAACCACACATAAAGATATTAAAGTGGCTGCCATATCTTTTTCTCTTTCGGTGTAAAGCCTTGCTGATTTGTCTTTAAAATAAAACATTTTTCTACTCTTTTTATTCATACATAAATATTCAGATTTGACTTTGACACATTTTATAAGATTAAATTAATTTTTTTTAATTATAATATAAGCATTTAAATATCAAAAAAAATATAATATTAAATAATATAACTAAGATAATATTTATTTTTAAATGAATAAAGTATTTAAGCTTGGCTTAGACCCCAAAAGTATTGGAATTTAAATTTTGGGGGGATGGTTGATATAATGATGATTTATTTTGTAATATGAGTCTTCTAGAAAAGGACCTTTTCTTTTTTTAATTAATTACCTTTTCCTTTAATAAAAAAATAAATAGGACGGCCATGTGGGACCTGTACACCTGGGGTTAATAGATTGGTCATTACTTAAAAGACAAATTGTGATTAAGACATGTTGGGATTAAAATGGAAAAATTAGGAAGTAGTCACTAATCATCTTTCTCTCTCGTGTTTTGCCTTTAACTTAGATTTATCAATTACTTCCTCCGTTTTAAAGAGAATATTCCTATTTTTTTTAGTTTATTTAAAAAAGTATGATTTTTTGCTTTTTTGGCAACACTTTAACTTTAACTTTTGACGTGTCATGTTTAAGACCACAAGATTAAAGAGCATTTTGATACATTTGACATAACTTTAATTTAAAACTACAAGATTAAAAAATCTTCTTTCTTTTCTTAAACTCCGTTTCAAGTCAAACTAGACCATCATTTTTTAAACGGAGGAAATATCTTATATCTGATAATGAATTGAGCCAAATGAATTAGTACTCTTTTATTTGAAAGATGCAATAAATTACAAAATTCATTATAAATGGTAGGGCAGTATTTTAAGTGTTTGAATCAACTAAAAATAACGATTACTTCCTTGTGATTAGTTTATTACCATTTTTCTGACTAAAATCAAATACATAGCATGAAACGGAAGACTTCCTTTTTGCATTTTTGGGTGATATTAATGATTAATAAATAGATAATTTTTAGAAAATTAAGAAATCTTATTCTGTTAATTAAGTAAAAATGCTCACTAATTTATGTATATATGAAGTAAACCATTTTATTTTATTTTTTGTATTAAGGTCTTTTTTTTTGAACTAGTAAAATTACATACAATATTTAACTTTTATAATCCTAGTCATCTAAATAATCTTTTATCCTAATTAATTATTTTTTAACTTTATTGTATCACAAAATGATGTTTAATTCATTAATTTTGAAAAAACTTTAATGTAAGGTCGGTATAAAGGAAGAATCTGAACCAAACACTTATTTTCATGTGTACTTTGTCATATGTTAATGCCATTTTTTTTAACTCTCTATTTTGATTAAGTTTTAGCTTAATTATAATAAAGACTTGAAATTAGTTAGTACTATGGTTAGTGTGGAAGATATGAAAGTATGATCTCATTAGTTTTATATGAGGATGCAATAATCTTTTTACCGTTATTATTAGTTAACTAGGGCGGAGCGCGGAGCATGCTTGCTTTGAATTTCACTTTTATTTTATATTTTTTTTGGTTACACACTCTTTAATTGTAATATTTTATTCATATGAAATATATTTAGTTTTAAAAGTCAATATATTAATAAAAACTCATTATTGGCGGTGAGAACGAAATCAAATTTAATAACTCTCAAATAATATATCTAGTAAAACATATTTAATATATCAAATCAATATACTAGTTAATGAAGACTTGGACAAACTTAAACATCTTCCTTATGCCATTATGATTTCATAATAATCTAAAATTCACCTCATCCTAAGTTTGTTTTACTCGATTCTGTCTCAAATGTCATTAATGCATGTTTCTGCTAAATAAATATTATATTTAGAGTTAGACATTCTTACCACTTTAAATTTTAACGTATAAATATAAATATAGTATATTTAGAAAATTTGACCTCTACGATTTTTCGACATTTTGATTTAATTTATCATTTTAGATCTATTATTAAAAACCTATAGTTAAGGATATTTTATAAGATATGTTTTGTGAATCAAAGTTGGGGCCCTTTGAAAGAAAGGACCTTAGCCCCTGCCTAAGTTCCTTACCGTAGGCTCGATGAACAAAGGGCAAAATTGGCCCAAATTCACACTCAAATTTTTATTTTATTTTTCTTTGTACTGCATTATTCATTAGTCAATGCTACTTTAGGAGGCATTTATTATATTTGAAATTGAACCTAACTAATTAAAACTCCAAGTATTATTATAAAGGGAATCAACTATTGAAAAAAAAAATATCTCTACCACACGAATCCTAATTAGAAATTACGATTGAATATGTTATTGTTGATGCAGAATTTACACAAGCAAATGGAAGATTTGTGAATCAAAGAATATTACTCGATTTGAGACTTTGAGTTGAATATGGGCATTTAGATTGTGATATATCGGGATCCGGTAATTCCCGAATTTGGACTCAAAGATAGCCCAAATTGATTTGACCCATGTTCAAAGTTACTTAAAACACCATGCATATTAGCCAAACTTATGTTTTTACTTTTTTAAGAAACTTTCACATATAGCCACTCAAAATATTCTAATTACTCTCCATAGCTATAGTTCAATAATTACAATTCGTAGCTACATGTTATATGGATGAGAGAGGCGAGCGAGACTAGGAGAGAGAGGAGAGAATTATACATATACAAATGTGACTAATTATACAAACTTAAGTCGGCCCACATAATTAATGTATAATGTTAGCCGTGAGTGATAATTATAGCAAACTATAACTATGATGAATAATTAAGTAGTATAAGTTTGGTTTTTGGAGTAATATTTGGTTTCAAAACCAACTCAATTCGGTTTGGGTTTTGGAAGCCCAATATTAGAGCTTTCAAATCGGACCCAAGTTCAATCTTAACGTGCATAGACTTAACAGCCCAATTCAGTCTTTCGTTTGAAAGGGGTTAAAGTGTTAGTGTTAATATACATTCCCATTCCAAATCCACTTTCCGGCCTCATATGAGAATGGAAAACATGAGGATTTTATCCATCCGTGGATGAAGGACGAGCACGCTGAAGTGAAGTGGCTATACATGCAAATCTATTTACGCATCTATATGCTTCGAGTGGAACCTCCTATCTTCATAGATTTTAACTAGTAACTAGTAGCCCCGGGACACCTACTATATGACATTGGATGTATACGTTATCTTTTTTTTTCTTCTGTTTTTTTAAACAAGAAAGCACTCTTAGGGGTCGTTTGGTAGGCCGCATTAAAACAAATAGTCCATGTATTATTGATGGTATTATTTAGTACTACGTTTGGTAGGAAATTGGGTCTATGTATAACTAATCCATGGATTAGTTATACCTCCTACATGGTATTATATGATGTATTACTAATACCTTCTATTTGGAGGTATTAGCAATACATGGGATATAATACCATGGGATAAGTCTACTAAAGACAAAAATATCCCTCAAAATATTTTATTATTTATTTATTTTCTTGATTTTATGTTTTATGGTTGTGCAAGTAAATTTATTTAAATAAATTAGCTTACAAATTATTTAACTCTCTCTAAATAATTTGTAAGCTAATTTATTTAAATAAATTTACTAGCACAACCATAAAACATAACATCAAGAAAATAAACAAATAATTAAATGTTTGTGCGGTTTTTCTAATATTTTGTATTTCCAACAATTTATAACATTGAATGCATACAAAAATTACAACTTGCAATTTTATTCGTAAATTGAGATGGTTTATTCAATTTTACTATTGTTTACCGTCTTTTCAATTTTAAAAGTTGATAGTTTATCTTTTTTAAAATTGAAAATTGACATTTGTAAGTGATCAATTTAATAAGATGACAATTATTTATCCTCAAATAATTTAAGAAAAAAAGGCAAACATGACGATAAAATTATTCTTTTCTTAACTAGTTAGAAGGTCATAAAAAAATATTATCCGGCAATTATTTACCTTAACCCAATTGCACAAGAATTTAAGGGTACAATTGGAAAAAAGTTTTTTATAAAGTTTTAATCCAAACACAAGATGAGGTCGAAAACGATGAACCAAACACTTGATAAAAATAATCCCTGTATTATTAATCCATGTACTATTAATTCCTGCATTACTAATCCTAGCATTACTAATCCCTGCATTATTAATCTTTGTATCAAACGACACCTAAAGTGTCAGTAAAATGTTGGTACTCCAGGTGAACAGTTAGAATTTTTGAATCTGCAAACTCAAAAATTTAAGAATTTAGAGAGGATTTTGGCCCCTCAAATATATGAAAAGACATAAAGCCATAAAATTAGAGTGAGTAACTTTGAACCAAGCAAGGACCTCGGATAAAATATGATTATTTTTCATATAAACGAAAAGTTCACTCATTAATTATATATACGATCCAAAATTAAAGTTAATGAGTTCGAATATGCCATGAAGTAAAAATGTGATATCTCTAAAAGTAATATAATTGAGAATGTTTTGGTTATAAAGCATTATAAGGAATAGTGGATTCTTACCAGAATTATAAGAACTCAAAGTACCATATATTTTGTCAAAAAAGTTATAAGCCTAACATCTGGCTAGTGGAGCTATATCAATACTGTGTGATTTTTTTTTATTCTTAACTATGAATAAATAAGTAAACTAATGAAAGCCTGGAAAGTTCTACTTGTTAGATAATGTTCATGCATGTTGCATGAGTTCTGTAGTGGAATTCCTAAATATGCAGAACTAAAAATTGTTTATATTTTTGTTGATTGTGTGAATCTTTTCTTGAGATTATGTATGTCAAAATGGCCTTATTCAATACTTAGATAATGGTAGAGTACCAACTGGCTTGCGTACACCTTAACAAATTTAAAGAGATATTTGTCACTATTTTTTATTAACACAAATATCAAATTTAATTTCACAGAATACTTGTATCCATGAAATTCGTCATATATATTATAAATAAATATGTTCCACTAAGGCCTCACAAAAAAAATATTAGAGTAGCAAGAGTCCTTATTGAGGCACATCATTATTTTGTCACCCTCCACTAGCACAGTGTACTCATATATATTTTGTTCCCCATTTTGACTTTATATAAAAATTGCTTCATCATTATACTGTCCACTGAAAACCCAAAAAGTCAAGTGCCCTAATTTTTTGGCTTTTAAGTTTCATATCAACGGTTCACATGCAAAAAGGAAATTGGGAGGAAGATATGGACCAACATCCTAACCGCGTTGTGTACTATTTAACTAATTATTATGTAATGTTGCATGCCTTACATGAAATTCATTTTCTGATTTATACTTTTTGACTTGAAATTCATTTTCTGATTTATACTTTTTGACTTTGTGTGACTTGATAAATGCAAATCTAAAATTTCTATTGCATATATGCACCACTAAAAAAAAAGTGTATTGACTGTGTTACAGTTGGTTAGAGTTTCATGTTTAGTTAAAAAATGGATCGGAGATTTGCTTATATAGACTTAGGCAATCCTTCCTTATTGAGCTAGTTTTTGGATTGAGTTAGACTCATGTGTTATATCCTATCCTTACATGATATCAGAGTCAGTCCTCCCCCGTTTGGGCTCTCAATCCACGTTCCAGTCAGGCTTGAACGTGAAGGGGATGCTAGAGTGGGTTACATTAGTTGGGGAATGAATCGAAGGCTTGAACGTGAAGGAAATGTCAGAGTGAGTTACATTTGTTGGGAAATGATCAATGGTTTGTTTATGGACTTGGACAATCCTATCCTGATTATCTAGCTTTTAAGATTGAGTTAGGTTACGTGTCATATCTTTACATAGTGAGAATTGATTCCCCTTCCTTCGATATAACTTAGCATTCAACCAAATATATCATGTAACTTTTTTTAGATCATGAACACCAACAAATAATATTATATTACTTCTAAAAAGTATCTACATAAAAAAATAAAATATCAAAGATCATAAATTTACGTGTACCAATAAACTTGTGGATGAGTTGATTGCCTCGACCAAAAGAAGCTCACAGAATTAACTGCATTTTTCTTTTCCTTTTTTTGCCAAAATAATGTGTTAGTGGTCCATATGTCCGTAATAAGCATGTATAAAATGGAGCACTACACACTTCTATTGCAGCAAATTAAATCTTAGCAAATTAGTACAAACATAGTAAGAGTAATTTATAATAGCCATGGCTGCCCCTTTCTTTCGCTTATTTATTACTTTTCTTTGCTTTTCTTATACAATCATTAATGCCGTCCCAGTCACAAGTAAGTTTATATTTCAGCTCGATCTCTTAGTTAATTTAATTTATTTTTCCTTCTGTTATCGATCGATGATCGATAGTCATAAATATATATTGACAGGAAGCAGAAGTTTGGTACTACTAGACATATCTCAAGAACATAATGTACTGTCAGAAAATATAATTCATATGGTACGTATGTACATACTTCTTCATCTTTAATTATATTTTTTCGTCCGAATTAGTGTGATGGTAATTTTTTAAAACTGAATTTGTTAGGAGAAAACAAGAAGAGAAGTACTGGAGGCTGATGAGATCATAAACGATTATCCAGGTTCTGGAGCGAATAATCGTCATACTCCAAGGTCCCAATTAGGAAGAGAATGTCTTGAATGCTAGATAATATATCTATATATGTTTTTTAAGATAATTAACTGTGTTAATTAAGTACCATTTTAATCATAATTGGCTCATATTTTGAATAGCTAATTAAGAAAGTTAATGATCGTGTGGATAATCTCTGTGAGATTTAGCAACTAGTAGTAGTTGATGAATTGGTTGAGGAGTACTTATTAATTAGCAGTATTATGTTCTATATGTAGTGTACTAATTTATGTTATGATTAATATCAATTGTATGAACTTTGTTTGGTATCAGAACAAAAATGCAAAGCAGATTAAGGTTTTCAATTTAGAAATTTAAAGCTATGATGAAGTTGGATTTTTTTTCTTCTTTTTCCTAAAGTATTCACAACCTCACACGATTCATTCGAGAATCTTACCTCTGACTCAACGATTCTGACTCAGATATCATGATAAAATAAATTATGGGATTAATTCACATTCTAAAATTAGCTATAAAAAAGAGATTAGATTATTCGAATCATATAAGGAGTCTCGAGATCTTGTCCCAGTTACCATGAGACGTTTCTTTCAACACTACCCCTTTCAAATGCTGGACAACCAAAGATTTAATGATGTTAAAATATGTCTATTAGGTAAACTAATCTCATGCACTTTTTAAAATAATATCTTTAATTTGAGCAATTTGGCAAATCAAGAGTACATGCTAGATGGATATGGTGGGTTTTGAGGTGGTAACCATTCACTTTGGTTGCATGGTCCCACGAAAATTTGGTAAAAGATCATATTATCCCTTATTTTATTAGAGGCTTGTTGGAAGCATGTCTTAGTTTAAGAAAATTGAATCTTCTACTACTAATTTTATATATATATATATATATATATATATATATATATATATAATATAATGGCATTAAAATCTTGATGAGTGCAGAAACACATATTAACCGGATTAGACAAGAATTTTTTTTTCTTTAAACGTAGTGTCTACTTTGGACACCAATAGTTAAATATGGCCATATATATGTGGAAATTTAAATTTCTTATATATATAAAAGGTTACATTAGCCGAAGGTGAGACCCCATTTTATATTATTTAATTTCACTGAATATGTTATTATATTAAATATCGCATTATTCTTAGCAGAAACTGCAAGAATATTTGGGACTGGATTATTGATGCTAGTTGATTGTATTTGTATGCATGTCGTCATTGTTTTAATGCGTATTTCCGTAAAAAAAAAAACAGATTAGTTGACACTTGACCATAATGTTTCTAGTTTTCCAGTAAAATACTATAATATAGCAAGAAAATCTAGATGGGAAGCCGGAAGTGAAAGAAGTCATAATACATGAACCGCCTATAACTTCGTCTCAGCTGACATCTATATACGTCCTTCAATTCGGGTGTGCACGAGTTAACACACAAACTATCATCATTAAAGTTGAACAAATTGAAACACATATACATTCTACATATCAAATTTCACGCGATTTTTCATGTAGGTGCATTTACTTGTTCAACTTTAAGTGTAGTTTCATTGTCAAATTGTACTGCACACTCAAAGTCAAGGGACATAGATGTGAGCTAAGACTAAGTTAATTAAGATACGTTCGTGTATTATATCAACAAAAAAAAACTATTGTCCATCATCATCGGATGAAGGACCCAAAGCTGGTGTAGGAGGAGAAGCATCGGTTTGGTTAGGCCTCAAAAATCCGAGTTTCTTGATGAGCTCTTTTGCAATTAACTGATTAGCACTATCAGAAGGGTGATATTCATCCCAAAACACATATTTGCTTCTATCGCTGCACAATGTCGATGCTGGATTACATGTCAATGCTGGCCTAATTTTTCCAAACGAGCAGCATGGTGAATCCGAGTTACTAAAACCTGCAATATTTACTTTGGTCAATTTAACTTATGCACGATATTGAATAATAAATACTTTTTATACTGTTAGTACACAAAATTAAAATTATTTGTAAGATAACAATTTTTTTTACCGTAATTGCCGGGATTAGTAATGACATCGTTGACAACATCATAAGCATCTCCAAATTTGTAGCTAGCATTTGGAAGTGTGTTTGCCAATTCCACGACCAGTTCGTTTGTTGCTTTGTTGAAAGCAAGTGCCAGCTGGTTAGTCTTGTCTTGACACTGACCATCTGTACTTAGAACCCTTTGAAGTGGAATACAACCCATTGGCCCTAGACCAAACACCATCAACTCCCTTGCCCCCAAACTATGCAACAACTGAAAAAAATAATTGGGGAAAAAAAGAAAGAAATAACATACTCCTATCATTAATTAAATAAATATCGCTAACAACAAACTCCACACGTGATCGAGGTTTGAGTAAGGTGGAGGTAGAGAGACTATTTTAATATATAGATGGCGGGTTCAAACAAAGAAATGAGACTTACTGTAAGCTGTGACCTTTGAGTGTCGACCAAGTACTGGATGAATGATTTGTCATTGTACGTCCATGAATCTCTATAAACTGGCATTAAGTAATTGTTGATGAAATCATTACTTCCTAAAGCTACCACGTATCTTGCTTGTTGGAAAAATTTATTAGCTTCTTTGCTTCCAATTTTCTCTCTAATTAAGTCTTGTATGCCTTGAAACAACTCTATTTGCTTGTATAAGGAAAATCTCTGTATCTGTACATACAATTCAATCAAATTAAACTGAATTACATACATTGCAATGGAAAAAGAATTACCACTTACAAATAAAGTTCCTGTTTCGTTTAAAATGCCACCACCACCAGAGGCAAAATTTACTCCGTTAGATAGTATAACATCCTCTGTTAACGATTGATCAAGATATGCTGGTGGCCTCGGAAGCCCCATTTCATCACCTGCACAATAGGTAAGGTTACAGGCAAAGCTATAGAGATTTTGGGGAAATTAAACCATATAATTATGTTAATTAGTACCTATTATATCAGCAACAGTACGGCCATTGCAAAATCTACCATTAGGCATTCCACTTCCAAAATCAATACCATACCATGGCAAATTGGCGCGAGCAAGGCTTTTGGAGAGGAAATTGTTGTTGCCAACATCTGAAAGAGAGTCTCCAAAGATGAATTGCACAATCTTGCAATTGCAACCTCCAATTACAACAGCAAACAAAATTGTTAAAGTCAGACTCAACTTCATGTTTACTTGTAGAGGTACTCTGTTTTAAAAAGTTTTATCATAGGATTAATGAGTCCTAAATTCTTAACTTATAAATCTCCACAAAGAAAAGTATCTGTTGGAGAGAAAAAGAAGTTAGCAAGAGTTTGATAAACCAACTGTCTAAGAAACTCAAACCTACCATATCTACTTTGAATTCTGTTACAACCATTCAACTCTAACAAACATAAGTTGCGTATCCATATTTAATATTCTGAATTTCAATTTAACTTTTATATATATATATATATATATATTGACAGTACACAAATACACTATTAACATAACTTGAATATGTCATAGCAGGTAGTTTCACTTACAATATGAGAAAACTAGTGACTTTTGTGAAAGTTATTGATTTTTCATGCATTAATAAATGGGGAGTAATTTTTTGAGATAAGAATGACATTTGTTGAAATACAGTTGCTCTGTTTGTTATGCAAAACTGAAATACAGCTGTATTTAATTTACTAGTGAGTAATAGAAAGAAAAAGAAGCAAGAAACGCAACGGTATTTTTTATATATTAGTAATATTCTCTGATCTCCTCAGGATTGAAAAATAACTTTTCTGAATCAACATTCTCTTCTCTCAATTTTCCATTTGATATTCAGAATGCCGCCTTCTTCTGATTACTTCCATTGCAGATGCGGAACTCGAGTTGCATTCCTCAAAGATTACATTTCAATGAATGATGTATGGATTCTATTTTCATCTTTCTTGAATTATTCTGATTTCAATAGGTAAGATATAAGCTCTACTCTGTTATATTTCTCGACTAACCACACAACAACTTATTTGCAGGAGCTAAACTTCGAGAACAAAGGGATCTTTACTGATATGTAAGTCGATCTCATGATTTCACGCTAGCTAGCTATTTTAAAAATAATCTGCAGTCTGATATGTGCATGCAGGTTTAATGTGGAAGTACCAGAGAATGATGAATCATATCATCAAGTAGTCGATGGCAAAACCCTAGTCGATACTTTCTGTGGCAACTGTAGGAACCGGCTCGGGAGGAAATTTGTAAGACACTAATAGGAAACACAATTTGCATTTCCTTTTTGTTGTTGTTGTTGTTGCTTTATACATTAATTTTTCCTTTCGCCAGATTGCAGTCCCCCAAGGCAGTCGTTTTGAACAAGGACAATTCTTGGTGAAGTTGTAAGTTTAATTGCAAAATGAGACTATGCATACGCGATATGCTGTGTTGTACGTGTTACTAATACCAATGATTATTTTGTGGCAGGGATAGGCTTAGTTACACTAATGGTCACGACTTAGATCCTTATGACGAAGATCTTGATCAAGATGGAGAGGAAAATGTTGATCAAGCTGGAGGCCCTAATAATGAGGAAAATAATGATAATCAAGATGGAGGCGCTAATGCTGATAATCAAGATGGAGGCCCTAATAATGAGGAAAATAATGATAATCAAGATGGAGGGGCTAATGATGATAATCAAGATGGAGGCGCTAATGCTGTTAATCAGCAGTTAGTTCATAATGGGCATATTAGTCGAAATGAAAACATTTGAAGCAATTACTGATGAAAATGCAGACATAAATAGCTTGCTGATTTACGAAGATATACACTTGCAGTGAGTGCAGTCACTAGATCAGTTCATAACTGTGTGATATTCAGCTTTCTTTTTTTGGTTTTGGGATTACAGTACTACTTCGAAAAGCAATTGAGACTCAACATTTTACATATTAGAGCTCAGGTACTTCCATTCTGTATATGCTGCTGCTTAATTAGTTTGTCTTTGATTTCTTGATACAAGTCATTTGTCAAGCATTTGAGTTCACACAACTCTAATGGCTTTTGATCAATGGACAGATAACACAATCCACTCTCTGTCAAATCATATCAATGTTAACTGAAGTGATAATTAACCAACTACACCATGACATGACCTCATTCAATTATATTTGTGCAATTTAAATTCTTAAATTCACTTAATCATACAAATTTAAGATCCTAATAACTGATATATAGCCCTGTAGTTCTCCAGATGGAAGGATAAATTTATAATATTTTTTTCATTCTAAAAGCTGGAGATTCTTGACAGTAAATGCTAGTGCACTTTAGTTTGGTTTTTCTTTAAAATCATGATTTTGATGTGGGCTAAACCAATGAAGATGCAGCCATTTTTTCTTAATAAAATGGCTTTTATCCAATGCTAGTGTGAGTCCGTCCTAGTTATATAATTTTATTTTATTTTTTGATACTTGACTGATAGAAGTAAGAAGAAAACAATCATATCTGTGTTTTTTAAATTTATTTTCACAAAATTACTACTCTTTTAAATATTTGTTATGTAAATTCAAGTTGAACCAAGGATATATAGGAAGCAGTCTCACCAACTATACGAGGTAGGAATAAAGTTTGTATTGCTTATTCAGATAAATCAAATTGAAATTAGAAAGTGAAACAATGAAAAATATAAAGGAAATTGGTATCGAGGTGGAATGATGGGATTGAAGAGGAAGTAAATGCATTTAATTTATTAATTTAATGCGAAAGAAATTTTATCATTATTTACGTACTCTCATGCAATGTTTTTAGAAGATTGAAGTGTGAGACGAGGCGTTCAATTCCTCCATCTTGTTTTATGGGGTATCATTTAACTTGACACGAAGTTTTTTTTTTAAAAAAAATTTATGATCTAAAATAATTTTTTGATGGATTTATTTTTAGTAGTTTTTGGTGGGTGTTATGACTTGGTAATTTTAACTTTCTTTGCAATTTCGGTGTATAAAATTTGGAAATGAGGCCCAATTGTTCTCAATCGAGTCAAAACACCAGTAAAGGTGCAAACCCAACAATGTAGTTAGAATCACTGGTGATCCAAATAATATTAACGTTAAGGTCCAGCAGTCCAGCTTGCTCAGTGCTCCTTTAAACAAAATGTTAGAAACTATGACTTGTTTGGTGATCCCACCAAAGGTGAGTGAATATAGTTCAAGTTTCTTACATTTATTTTCCTGAGAAGCAAATAGCTTATTTATTTTGACCCAAGTTTAGAGCCGACTTAAGATTCTTAATTACGGTCTAAAGCGAAACTTAACCTTTCTACCATTTCAGATACAAAGTCATTAGTTACTATTTTAATATTTTTTTTTAAATTGATAATATAGCTAATCTATTCATTCTCTTTTGAAACATTGTTAATCTTAAATAAGAATTAATCAATTTTAGTTTAAAAAAATTCTTCTGCTGAGTTAACGATTACCAAAATTGTTACCATTATTCTATAAGCATATGTGTATTTGAAAAAGAATCAAGTATTTTATTCGATTGAGTATTTTCATATGATCATTATCTTGTGGTATATTATTTCTCTTAATACTTTTAATTCAAAAAATAATTCAAAACTATCAATAACATAATAACTATTATGTGTTAAAAAAATTTAAAGTTAAGACAATATTCTTTTATATTCTTATCATTTAGTGATTTTAATTTATCACTAAATAAGAAATCAAAAATATTTTCATATGCTTTAATTGGTTTAAATATATTTTGAAGTGAAATAACAACATAAAGTAATCAACTTTAATATCAAGAGACTTTGTGATTTCGCATCAATCTTTTCATCAATTTTTTGTTTACGAATTCAGATTCTATATTATCTCACATGCGAAATCCACAATATAAATCACAAAACTCATAGTATGTATAATTCTTTTTTTTAAGAAATAACATTTATAAGTAATTTTTTTGTTAAAAAAATGTGACTTAAAAATATGGACCCAAACGATAAATTTAATGGCCTAGGGATTGAGATGACTTTGCTCCAAGTTACTGTTGGTTTCACTGAGGACATAAGTTATGCTTTTGAGAATGTCTTCATAAGCTTATACTCCCCTTTCAATAATAGTTATCTAATATTGGCTTGACACACGTTTTAAGAAACTATAAATAGAAAAATAATTTTATTATATCACCCTTTGAATATACTCCCTTCTCTGTCCATAATTTTTTAACATGCATACTAAAAATAGATGTCCAAGATTAATTATTAATTTAAATAATCAAAAAATATTTAGTCATTTTTTTCCAAATTTACCCTTAATGATAGTGTAGTTCAAGTGGAAAGTTAGGTAGACTTTTGTTATTCTTAATAGGGTGTCAAATTACACATTGTATTAAATTTTTCTTGATGGGTGTGCATGATCTTAACATGACAAACAATTATGCACGGAGGGAGTAATAAATACAATGTCTTGAAAAATATAGTAGAAAAATGACTATAATTAAGTATCAAAGTAAATTAGAAACTAAGTGTAAATTATCCATGAATTTTATAACGTGGACAAGTATAGTTGGACGGAGAAAGTATACAACTATACAATAGCTAAATGTATTATCCCTCTGTCCTTAATTACTAGTCGATCTTTTTAATTATTTCTAATTATTTGTCTATTTTAACAAATTAAAAAATGATAAATTTTATAAATTTATTATATACTTAATTAATTATTTTAAAAATGATAAAACTTCTTCTAAATATTAAGTTCTAATTCATTTACTTTATAATTAATAGTAATAAAATAATAAACTAACTATATAAATTATTATTTTTTAATAAATATATAATTTAAAATAAATAAATAATTAGAGACAGAAAATACTTAAATTAGTCTGCATAAAATTCTCAAAATTATATATGAAACTCTAGTACACAATTCCGATTATTTCTTCAAAAAAATTTCCTTCAAAAAGATATTTGAGCAAAATTGAGCATAAGAGCACGGTGAGCCACAATAGAAAACTGTAGGTACGTGGCAGAATGTGAGCCACTTGGACGTCATGCAAAATTAAAGACCCATAATATGATAAAACCAAAAAATAAAATAAAAAAAACGTAACCAAAAACAAACAACAAATCAAGAATCTACGCACCATTATCCAAATCGAATCTTAGCCCTCCGTCCCTTTTCATCAACGGCACTCATCTCCTTAATATCTCTAACCATATCCATCAAAATCATACAAAAATTTCATAAAATCTCCACACTCACTCCTCTCACTTCTCACACACTACACAACCATGGCTTCAATTGCTCTCAAAACTTTCATCGGCCTCCGTCAATCCTCGCCGGAAAACAACTCTATTAATTTCTCCAAATCCCTCCCTACCAACCAAACCCACCGTAGGTTGCGTATCAATGCTTCTAAGTCCAGCCCAAGAGTCACCGGCCGAAACCTTCGCGTTGCGGTGATTGGTGGTGGTCCTGCTGGTGGCGCTGCTGCCGAGACGCTCGCTAAGGGTGGAATTGAGACCTTTTTGATAGAACGCAAGATGGACAACTGCAAACCCTGCGGTGGTGCCATCCCACTCTGCATGGTGGGCGAATTCGATCTACCTCTCGATATCATCGATCGGAAAGTTACCAAGATGAAGATGATTTCCCCATCCAACGTCGCCGTCGATATCGGACAGACTCTGAAGCCTCACGAGTACATCGGTATGGTGCGCCGCGAAGTACTCGATGCCTACCTCCGTGACCGTGCTGCCGAAGCCGGAGCCTCTGTTCTCAACGGCTTGTTTCTCAGAATGGACATGCCAAAAGCCCCAAATTCACCATACGTCCTACACTACACATCTTACGATTCCAAAACTAACGGCGCCGGTGAGAAGTGCACCCTGGAAGTTGACGCCGTTATCGGCGCAGACGGCGCAAATTCCCGTGTCGCAAAATCCATCAACGCTGGGGACTACGAGTACGCCATTGCCTTCCAGGAACGAATTAGAATTTCCGATGATAAAATGAAGTACTATGAGAATTTAGCTGAAATGTACGTCGGTGATGACGTTTCCCCTGATTTCTACGGTTGGGTTTTCCCCAAATGTGATCACGTTGCCGTCGGCACAGGTACCGTTACCCACAAAGCAGACATTAAGAAATTCCAGCTAGCAACAAGACTGAGAGCCGATTCCAAAATCACCGGCGGGAAAATCATCCGAGTTGAGGCTCATCCAATTCCAGAACACCCAAGGCCGAGAAGGTTGCAAGACAGAGTCGCATTAGTTGGGGATGCAGCAGGGTACGTGACCAAATGTTCAGGTGAAGGGATCTACTTCGCGGCGAAGAGTGGGCGCATGTGTGCTGAAGCAATTGTTGAAGGATCAGAAAATGGGAAGAGAATGGTGGACGAGAGTGATTTGAGGAAGTACTTGGAGAAATGGGACAAGACTTACTGGCCAACATACAAGGTACTTGATATATTGCAGAAGGTATTTTACAGGTCGAATCCAGCAAGGGAAGCTTTCGTGGAGATGTGCGCTGATGAGTATGTGCAGAAGATGACATTCGACAGTTACTTGTACAAGAAAGTGGCACCAGGGAACCCCATTGAAGACTTGAAGCTTGCTGTGAATACCATTGGAAGTTTGGTGAGGGCAAATGCACTAAGAAGGGAAATGGACAAACTCAGTGTATAAGAAGAGGATAAAATTTTATAGTAGCTAATATTTTGTAAACTTGATTTGTAATTGAAGTATTAATGCCTTTAATCGGATTTCATGTTACTTAATTAAAATAAGCATTTCAGGTCAATGTTGTTGAAGTTAGTTTAAACTTTGAATTTGGATTTATGGACTAAACTTCTAAAGCTTTGATAAGTGACTATTGAGATTGTACTGATATGATTTCATGTTACTTCTTCGAAGTTTAATTTACATTGCAGGAATATTAGTTATGTGGAGACATTAGGTAAGCATGATTTTACATTTTTATTGAACACCAAAGCAAATGACATTAGCATACTTCAAAGAAAATGACCTTGAGTGTACATTAAACAAATGGCCTTTTGTATGCTTCAAATCAAATGATCTCCAGTATATTGACCTTTAAGTATATTGAAACCAAAAGCTTCACAAAATTATCTTTTTATGATTCAAAGCAAATGACCTTTGGTTTATTTTCGTCACACGTTATAGCTATTCGAAGCTGTGGAACAATGATTTTTTTATATTACAAACAACGGAAAAGGGTCAAAATTGTCCCTGAACTATGTGAAATAGATCACTTATACCCTTCGTTATATTTTTGGATCAAAAATACCCTCCATGTTATCCTAAGAGACCACAAATACCCTCAAGAGTTAACACCCCAATTTTTTAGTGACGTGGCATGCCACGTAGGACTTAATCCCTCCACCTAAGCGTTGCCAACTAGGATTCATTCAAAAGAACTAGACCTTTAGCGGCGACAATAGTTGCCACAAAAGCCCAAAAAATCGTTACTAAAGGTTATGAGTGATTTTTAGTGACGACTAATAGTAAAATCTAATTTTTCAACAAAAAAATATGATGATTAATTTTCGATCGCAACCTAATTTTCTAAAATAAATAACTTGCAATATTAATATTAAAAACACCGAATATTATCACGAAAAATCATGAAAATTGCTTCTCGATTCACATCTCCTATTATATAATGCATCGTTGTACATTTTATACATTTTCATACAGCATAAAAATAAAACAGTGTCTTCAAACTCCTACTTAATCGATATCATTTGCGTTTTTTTTTAAAAAATAATGAAGAAAAAAATACAAAATTAGAATTTAATGTTAAAAACTTTTAGTGATGATTTTTTGGGCTTTTGTGGCAACTATTGTCGCCGCTAAAGGTTTAGTTCTTTTGAATGAATCCTAGTTGGCAACGCTTAGGTGGAGGGATTAGTCCTATGTGGCATGCCACGTCACTAAAAAATTGGGGTGTTAACTCTTGAGGGTATTTGTGGTCTCTTAGGATAACAACGGGGGTATTTTTGATCCAAAATGTAACGAAGGGTATAAGTGATCTATTTCACATAGTTCATGGGCAATTTTGACCCTTTTCCGTAAAAACAATAATGAATAGATTGATATACCAACAGGCAACAATATAATAATATATAGGATTTATTGTGCTGTAAATGTTATGTAGAGGGTAGAGCTTACCATTATAATGAAAATTTATTCTTTTAAGTTTTTTAATCTCTCTAACCAAATGGCCCCTTGAGGTCCTTAGGATGGAGTCTATCTAGCCTAGAGTAGAAAACTGAAACCCAATTAAGTGCATGTTATTTTCAAATGTTAGGTTTGTGGCCCAGCAAGTCTAAACACTAAGGGGCGTTTGGTAGGATGTATTAAAAGAAATAATCCATGTATTAAAAGAAATAATCCATGTATTAAATGTGGTATAATTTAATACTGTGTTTGGTGGAATGTGAGCCTATGTATAACTAATCCATGGATTAGTTAATACATCCTACATGGTATTATGTGATGTATTACTAATACCTTCCATTTGGAGGTATTAGTAATACATATGATATAATACCATGGGATAAGCACATAAAGACAAAAATATCCCTCAAATCTTTTTAATTTTTATTTTAATTTTTTGATTTTATGTTTTATATTTGTACTAGTAAAATTATTTAAATAAATTAGTTTACAATTATTTAGAGATACTTATTTGTAACTAAATATATCTAATTCAAATCAATACAAATTTAAAATGTGAGTTATTTAACATTTACTAATTAAAAGACAAATATATCACTAATTATTAGTATTTTGAACAATTTAAAAAAATAACATACATATTAAAATTATAACTTGCAATTTTTTTATGTGTGAATGTACATGGTTTATTCAATTTTCTAATTGTTGACCGTCTTTATAATTTTAAAAGTAGTTGGTTTATCTTTTTTAAATTTAAAATTGACATTTTATTAGTAATCAATTTATTAAGATGAAAATTATTTATCCTCAAATAATTCTAGAAAATTGAAAACATGACAACAAAATTATTATTCTCATAACTAGTTAGAATGTCATAAAGAAATATTTTTCGATAATTATCTACCTTGACCCAATTACATATTAATATAAGGGTATAATTGGAAAAAGAGATTTTTAAAGAATTTGATTTCAAATACAAGTTGGGATTGGAAACAATGAACCAAACACTTGATAAAAATAAACCATGCATTACTAATCCCTGCACTACTAATCCATACATTACTAATCCCTGCATTACTAATCCATGCGTTATTTATTTTTGTACCAAACGACCCCTAATTGATTAGGCACACCAACTCTAAAATATATAGTCTTGACTTTATTTATTTAGTTAAATGAGAATTTATAACTATTAAGTTTAACTTCAATGGGTAAAATTGAGTTGGAATTTCAAAAATTTAAAGCGTTTTAATAATAAATGTAGTTATCAGAAGAATAGTAGTCCTTCCATTTATTTCATATGAACACAATTCTAGAAAGAATCTATGTTTTTGCCTCTATGAAATAGAAAAAACGTAGGTCTTATGCTACTAAAGAAAAATAAAAATAAAATAGAAAAGTGTGATTTAAATTGGACGGATGAGAAAGAAGGAAAAAAAGAATCAAAGAAAGGCAGATTCCGTTTTTCACCGTTGAATTTTAGATGGAGGCGTCATCAGTCGATGTGATCGAAGGGTGCGTTTTGACGGAGAGCCATATTTTGTGCCACTACTTCACCAACTCACCTTGTTTTTACATGAAAACCTACCCCTTTTAACCCTCTCTGCTCTCTACTCGCTCGCATTTTCTTTCAGGCAAACGTACAAATTTCTCTCTCTCTCTCCTTTTTCTAATTTCTTCCGACCCCTCCATTTCACTTTCCCAGCTCCGCGGTACTTCTCTTCAAAGGTAATTCCATCTCTGCTCTTTAGATATACGTATATAGTTTTGTATTTTCTCTCTGCATAATTTTGGATCTATAGTTTCATCTTTGAACTGCTTCCTTGATTTCATCTACTTCAGGTTCGGATCAGTTGCTGTATTTTTGCATTCTGCCTGATTGATTCTGTTTGTTGAATTCAATAGAATGCTGTAGCTCTCATGTAAATCATGTGTGTGTTTTCGTCTGTTGCAACTCTAGATCTGTTAAACCCTGCTCTTTTTTTTTATTCGATATGATTCTGCTATTTTGATTTATTGGATATGATTCTGAGTTTGAAAACAAACTAGGAGTAATCGGATCTCTCCGGCCTGCTTCTCTATATGAAAAGATAATGATGCTTTGGAACCGATGTTTGATGTAAACTTGTGCGGTGATAGCTAAGGGAGTGATTGTGCTATTTCCGTTTTCTAGTTGTGCTTGTCATATATAATTTCATACTTATAATAAGCCTGTGCGTCCGGTTATTCATTTTAATTAGCTCATCCACTATTGCCAGCCATTTTCCATCTCCCACTGAATAGAGAGTGAAACAAGGATATGATCTAGTAGTTTGAGGTGCCTCTGATGCATGTCTTATATTCTAGAGATACACTTTTGCAGTCGAATGTAACCTTTCAGTTTCTTCTGTTCGAAATATTGTCTATTTAGGCATATTCAATAGTCAGCTTGACTAATTTTCTCACGCCGAAATTCCTTGGTTGAAAGTAATATCGAT
Organism: Solanum lycopersicoides; assembly: GCA_022817965.1. Classification (NCBI taxonomy): domain Eukaryota; kingdom Viridiplantae; phylum Streptophyta; class Magnoliopsida; order Solanales; family Solanaceae; genus Solanum; species Solanum lycopersicoides. Next base: position 79,092,565 of record CM040620.1, read on the forward strand.
AGTTTTGGAAGGATAATATTTTGGTTTTAATTCCTGTTTATGTGCCATTTTGTGATGGAATGCCCCTGCATCACTGTACTACGTGGCCTTCTGTATCATTTCCTATCTGAGTCCATCTTTCTCTATCACTTATTTGTGTTCCTTGTTCGCTGAAGAGTAGAGCAGAGCCTACGTGTATGATGTAGATGCCTCTGTCATCTTGTTGGAGCTGCCGAGTCCTCTATTTAAGTGGTGACTAGGTGGCAGCAAAGATATGTCTGCAATCTTTCTTTTCTATGTTTTAAACAAATTATGGATGTGAGTTATTAAGACTGAAACAATTTTCTTGAGTCCCTTGGGTGACGATTTTATCAGTGGTGTGGACTACATACCTGAACTCTATTTCTTTTGGGATAAAATGATTGTTATTTGGTCCTCTGTTGCTATTTTTTTTCTATTGTTGGAAGGTTTGTTATAGCAACAGTTGTGGCAGAATAGTTGGTTTGATTAACGTGATTAGCTAAGCTGTCAAGCAAATGTGTTTTCTATTCCATTCAAAGCTGGTCAGATGTGTTTTGCTGATGCAATATTTTCTATGACAAGCACTGGGCTATAGATTTACTACTATTGATACCTTCTTTTGTTTTTTGGTATTGAGAACCAACTTTAGCTGTTGGAAGCACCATATCAGTGTGGATCAGGATTTGTTTGTCTAATCTCCATAGCAATACCTGCCCTCTCGTTTTTGACAGAACTCGGCTTACTCTCTGGTTTCTTCTGTTAGTAACCCTGTTCCAGACAGATTCAGTTTTTGGCTGTGTCTATACAATGTCAACTCTTTTAAGAGTGAAGAATCAACCCGTTAATATATGCACTCTTGTTCTGAAACAGTTTGGCCTACTTTATAGTTTATTCAGTTGATTCCTCTGTGAATAGGTATTGGTTTTTTCTTGGCCTACTTCTTAGTTTATTTTGTTGATTCCTCTGTGATTAGGTTTTTAGATTTTCAGATTGGCTGTATCTATGCAATTACAATCTTTGCAAAACAGATAACCCCCCCCCCCCCCAAATTCATCTCGGCGTATTATTCTAAGAGACCGTATGGTCATGATTTGATATCAAGTTGACTTGAAGTTGAAATGCAATTTAGATCTCAAAAGGTGTATTTTTTTCTCATAAACATGAAAGGCCCCACAATTTTTTAAACTATCAAAACTTCTCCATTTCTTACAAGCTTACCAAATGAGTTTAGTACGTGATGACTGAGTTAGACGGGAGTCTTGGCTTTAAACTTTGTCAAGGACAAAAGCCTGGTATTCAATTGGAGACAATTTCAAACTCTGTGCTACTGGCACTCTGTGATTTCTCAATAATAAAAAAAGGATTCACTCAGTGATTTCTCAATAAAAAAAAAGGATTTTCTCCTTCCTACTTTACTTTTTACAGGGCTATCCTTTTTAATGCAATATTGTTTTCTTAAAAGTGCTTATATCTCCCTACATTACTAAATCTAAAACAGGAAAGTGAATCTCATCTGTCAAAATCTTACATTATTTTGGTAATGATGTCAATAGTAAGGGTTAAGAGAACAATGGAAGTGATTATCAGTACTTGAGTGTTATTTTAGAAACTAGAACTAAGATCCCTTAAATGGTAATCTCAAGGGAGACTCCTTGAGGAAAGATGCCTATTTCATTTAACTTGATGTGCATCATTTAGATGCTAAGTTTGTCTATTATCGGAAACTGAACGAAGCACATTACTGATTCTTTATGCATGCAATGTCACATGTTTTTATGTAACAAATAGGGAAGATTCTTAATCTTGCATCAAATGTGGTATGTTGTGTACTAGAAAATTATTGATAGAAAATTAACATCATGTTTCTGCTTTGCAGGGTGTGAAATGGCAGCTACATCAGCAACTACTCTATCAGTTGGCTCAACCACATCTCTTGGTTGCAAAGGGAGCTCAATATCACAATCAAAAGCCTTTGGTGTGAAATTCAACTCCAAAAACAACATTAGGAGTTTCAGTGGTTTGAAGGCTGCGACAACTGTAAGCTGTGAATCAGAATCGTCCTTTATTGGTAAAGAAAGTCTTGCTGCCCTTAAACAATCTATTACTCCAAAGGCCCAAAAAGGAAACAGGGGATATGTTAGTTGTGTTCAGCCTCAAGCATCTTACAAAGTGGCTATTCTTGGAGCGAGTGGTGGTATTGGCCAACCTTTGGCTCTTTTGGTCAAGATGTCACCACTAGTTTCAGAGCTGAACCTTTATGATATAGCTAATGTCAAAGGAGTTGCAGCTGATCTCAGTCACTGCAACACTCCCTCCCAAGTTTCAGATTTCACTGGAGCATCTGAATTGGCCAACTGCTTGAAAGGTGTAAATGTGGTGGTCATACCTGCTGGTGTTCCAAGAAAGCCAGGTATGACACGTGATGACCTGTTCAACATTAACGCAAACATTGTGAAGACATTGGTCGAGGCTGTTGCTGATAACTGCCCTGATGCATTTATCCACATCATTAGCAATCCAGTCAACTCCACAGTGCCAATTGCAGCAGAGGTGTTGAAGCGAAAGGGTGTTTATGATCCGAAAAAACTTTTTGGAGTTACCACCCTAGATGTAGTAAGGGCAAACACATTTGTTGCTCAGAAGAAAAATTTGAGGCTTATAGATGTAGATGTACCAGTTGTGGGTGGCCATGCTGGTATTACCATTTTGCCTTTGTTATCAAAGACAAAACCATCAACTACTTTCACTGACGAAGAAGTACAGGAGCTAACTGTGAGGATTCAAAATGCTGGCACTGAAGTTGTGGAGGCAAAGGCTGGTGCAGGGTCTGCTACACTTTCCATGGCTTACGCTGCTGCAAGATTTGTTGAGTCATCTCTCCGTGCACTTGATGGAGATAGTGATGTCTATGAGTGTGCTTTTGTGCAGTCTGACGTATCAGAGCTTCCATTCTTTGCTTCAAGGATTAAAATAGGAAAGAATGGGGTTGAGGCTTTGATTTCGTCTGACCTTCAAGGACTGTCTGAGTATGAACAGAAAGCTCTGGATGCTTTAAAGCCAGAATTGGAGTCTAGCATTGAGAAGGGTACAGGTTTTGTTCAGAAAGAACCTGTAGCTGCTTAGAATAATACAAGCTGAAGAAACGATGACAGGAATAAAGCAATTTAGCAAAATTCACGTTGATCAACATATTCCAGTTTTGCAGTTGAGTTGAAAGGTGCTTCTGTTACGGAGTAACAAACAATAGGTTGTAGAATTGTATCTCCTTTCTGGTATCGGTATGTAACTCTTGAGTGACGATGTTGAGGCACTCTTGTCATGTTCCTTTTTTTTTTGGGTCAAATCAACTCTTTCTATCTCTCTTGAATCTGAGTGTCATTGTGGGGATTGTGTGATGAAAAATCATGAAGTACTTCGATTTATTCTGAAACTTAGCTATGCTAAAAGTGAGTATTCTAAACCCGTTATTCACTTTGCTTACCCAATTTTGTTCTTCAAATATTGCACAAGATGTGTAAAAAATAAATTCTCTCAGAACTCCAAAAATGTGTCTCCCAACCTGAACAAGATCATATTGCCGCCACGAAATCACAATCTCCAATTAGAATGACATATTCTATAGAAATCTATCTATTTAACTAGTATGTGATATTAACCAATTCTTTACTTGGGGGTCTGATACTAATGGAAGAAATTTAACAAAAGAAAGATGATGGGGAAGGAATTGAACAGTCCTTCGATAAGAATTTTATTATAGATCACTTTGCCAGTTTGCGTCTGTTCTATATAAACCTCCTCTGATCACAGTCTTTTGCAATCACTATCTTCCATCTGGAAAATTCAACAATTTTCTCAGCTTGAAACTCCTTCAGTTCAGTCCATAAGCACGGGAAGTTTTGCCTTTATACTGATCACAACGTAGTAATAACAAAATCAACTGCATCCTGTAATTTGACATATATTATAGATTCTTTCACTCTGGCTATGAGTCTAGTTAAATCTAGCTTCAAGCTGTATTCAGCGATAATGGAATTCTCTCTCCTGTATGTGTAGAGTTCTACTGATAAATGATTAGTTCAACTCCACATTCGATATCAATGTCATCATCCTTTCAAAAGATAAATCTATTTGAGTCCTACTTCCGTTGTGCTCCAGAATTTACTGGCTAAACTTTTTTAAATTACCAATAGTCATTGCACGAGCATCGACCTTCTCTGAAATGATGGAAGCGGTTCCGATCTCTAATAACAACTTCCCGACTATAGACTGCTGACAGTATCTTGGCAAAGTTATGGCAGTCGACACAAATCCGGAGGTCTTTTGCAACTCTAATTGACGTGCCAGGTGGAGTTGATAGAACCGCAAAAGCTATAGCCAATTTTTCACTGTGATAAGATAATGCAATCTGCTTCTCTTCTGTACCTACATTGTGCAACTCTGCCACTGTCTCAGCAACGTATCCTGCTATCCTCAGTTGCTGATTGATCTCATCCAACATCTCGTAAATTTCTGTCTTTCTTGGGTGCGAAAAATCATTTGCAACAAATTCATGTATTTTTCCTCTGAACTCAATAGTACTACAAGCAGGGTTTGTTTGGATTCCCCTGTCTTTCATCATTTTCCTCACGTTTATTACCTTACCCCAATCACCAAGCGATGAATAAATATTCAACAGTAGTACATAATCTCCGGCTTCTTGTGCTTTTAGTTCAATCAAACGCTCAATGACTTGTTCTCCTAGGTCAGCTTGGTGATGAATCCTACAAGCTCCTAGTAGAGTCCTCCATATTGTTGCATCTGGTTTGATCTTCATCGAATTTATAAGGTTGTAAGCTTCATCAACCATACCAGCACGACCCATCAGATCAACCACACACCCATAATGATGAATGTTTGGTGAAATCCCGAACTCTTTGCTCATATTATTGAAAAACATCCTACCCTCATCAAGTAGTCCAGAGTGACTGCAAGCAGAAAGAACCCCAGTGAAAGTCTGATCATCAGGGGAAACACCTGCTCTTTGCATCTCCCGAAATGCCTCAATTGCATCTCTGCCATAACCGTTGCTAGCCAACCCCGATATCATGGCAGTCCAAGACACCACATCTTTCTCGGTCATTCCCTTAAACACCTCAAAAGCCTTTTCGGGCAACCACACCGGGAGTACATAGTTATAAGTGCATTGCAGATATTCATTGCCTTGTCAAAACCATGTTCTTCACAATATCTATGAACTCTCTCACCAAATGCCAATGCATTCAAATTTGCACAAGCCTGAAGTAACATCAAACAAGTAACATCGTCAGGCTGGCAATCAAACGAGCTCTGCATCATATCAAATACACCCAAACCATCCCGAGTTCGTCGGTTACGCATATATACAGAAATCAACACATTCCAAGCTATTGTATCTCTATGTGACATTTCATCGAACACTTTGCAAGCTTCGTTATACTTCCCATTAGATGAATAAAAATCCATCAATGTGGTCAGTAGACGTCCATCAGATTGATGCCCATGTCTCAAAATTCGAGCATGAATCTGTAGCCCACCAAATAAAGACCCAATCTTTATACAACAATTTGTAACGAATGAAGATGTTAGAGAATTCGGTGACACACCAGACCTTAGCATTTCTTGATACAACATAAAACCATTTCCCGGTGAATCACTCATTCCGTAAGCTCTAATCATGATGTTGTACTGGAAAACATCGGGTTTTCTAAATTTTGAAAATACCTGAGAAGCATAACCCAAATCATGCAATGGAGGAAGAGCAATACCAAATAAGAAAGGTGAGAAAAAAATTGGATCTTGAAAGAGAGAGTTGCGGATGAGATGGGCGTGGATTTGTAGCAAATGGAGCTTACTAGAAGTTGACTTGATAACCGAAATCAAAGGTTCGGTTTTCTCAGTATGCAAGTGACTGGTATGATTTGTGGGTCCGGTAATGCATTGACGGTGGTTGTCTACACGCGCCGCCGCATGAGAAGACAGCCAACGGAAGGCGGACACAGAAGAACATTGAGGAGAGATTGCTCTCATTCTCTAATTTGTTATGGTGACATGCCTCAAACTGGTAAACAATGTTTTGTTGCAAGTGTGGCGGAATTTAACATGATGGTTGTCAAAAAAAGTTTTGTAATTATTAGTCGTAAGGTGTGATATTAGATTGATGCGAGTCACTACATATATCCACTAAGGTTATTATGTTTTATAATTATTAGTCTGACATGATTTGAAATTTGAACCATATATACATAGGTTACTATGTTATGTAATTATTAGTCGTAAGGTGTGACATATAATGTGAATGTGCACTATATATAGATAAGATTACTATATTCTGTAATTACTAGTCGTAAGATGTGACATATGATAAAAATAATATTGATGCGAGTCGTTTCATATATACATAAGGTTATTATATTTTGTAATTATTAGTCGTAAGATGTGACATACAGTGAGAAATTAAAATATGAATGGTGCGAGCGACTCCGTATATACATAAAGGTTACTACCTTTATATGTACTTATCAAATATACCAAAGCCGATTATGAAAAAATGAAGTCACCCGCACACACACCCAAACTACCATTTATGATATGTTAAAAGAACATCTTTTTATCCATTTTCCTATTAACTAATCTGTTATTCATGAAAAAATTCTAAACTAATTTCCTGCAAACAAGCATTTCACGCATGATTTATAAAAAGAAGTATCACATCTCAAATGGATGTGATATAGGCAATTTATATCGGCACAAACATTAGTAATTGATCTCAAGATCTGAACAATTACAATGAAATAACTTTACTGTTGCGCCTAACATCCTTCTAACCGCGCTAATAACAACATAAACGTCAAAAGAAGAACAAAAAGAAAAGTCTAGTCATGCAAAGTTGGACTATTGTAAGAGAAACAGTCAGCAAGAAGAGACTTAATCTCTTCATCATCTTCTTCAACATTAGCAACATTATCATCAGCAGAAGGAGTAGTATTAGAGCAATAACTACCAAAAGAAGCATGTAATTCTTGCATACACAAGAGTCTTCTCCTCTTGTAGTTAGCCTTAAAGCAAGCTTGCCTTAATCTCTTCGTCTTCTCCTCAAGTTCCATGTCTGGTATTTCTTCCATCTTCGTCTTCTCTTTCTCTAATAGCTTTATCACATCCTTCAACTTTTGTTCCATACCATTTCCTCCTACCTTCTCCAATTCCTGTAGATATTGCTTCGTCATATATACTAGAGTTTAACTTCTATACACTATCAGCATATATATAATATTACTATATACAGTTGAAAGAAGAGTGTAAGATGTATATATAAAGAGAGAGTGATCATTAACCTTAACGTTCTTGATTAATGTTTGTAGACTCATCAACTTCCTATGAGGCCACCTTCTAATTCCCAAATCCCTACATCTTTTCTTCAAAAGTGTCAACCCAATATTAAGCTCCTTTGCTGCTCGAGTAATTGGCATATAAAAATACTTTGAAATTGCATCTCGTGACAACATTCTTGAACTATTAATCTCCTCTCTAATATTATCCTTCTCTTTTTCCGTTACAATAACTTCCTCATTAACACTATCATTAGACATTATCTCTTGTTGATTAATGTTATCACATAACAACACTTGTTGGTTCCCATTTCCGATTAATTCACCACTCATTTCATTCAACATTCTAACTTCATTTCCAATTTCCTCATAGCATAACTCTCCTGCACCCATAAAAAAAATATTTACTAGTCAATATTTTTTTTAATAAAATATAATAATACTATAGTACAAAACATGACCATCACCTGGGGTAAGGCTATAAAAAGATGAATAAAATGGATCTTCGAGAGTGCATTCCATTTCCATCAAAGGATTAGTATTAGCAGTATTTTCTTGAATAAACAAATCATACTGATAGTCGATAGCATAGTGTCCTGAAAATTCACTGTTTTTAAACGTAACACGTTAATATATATGACCATACATTGAATAACAACAACGTATTCATTTAAATGAATATTGTTTACGTAGATTTTATCATTATCTCTTTAATTTGAACAAGAAAAACTATTTTCGACATATCAAATAATTTAAACTAGAAAAATTATTTTCAAACACATCAAATAAAGAAGAAGAAATAATTTCTTGAAGTAGATAATATTATAATAGATCACCTGAATTCATCAAGAGAAGGGAGTTGTGGTGGAAGAGATAATAAGTCTTGATGATTATCTTGCTTTGTCATGATGAATTCAAAGTTTGACTGATCACTTCCCATATTTTGCATTGAGATGAAATTATAATATATATTAGTAAAAGAAGATTAATTAAAAATGACTTCTTTAGGTTTAATTTAGTGTAGGGAGAGGGAGAAGATAAGGCATGGATTATAAGTGAAACTAATGTGAAAGTAATTATTAGGATTAATGAGTGCATTGATAGTCGTGCGCCGTCATTATGCATGCATGTTTAGTAATTAATTAATTACATTCATCAACATTGGTATTGATTGATACGTTTTGTGCCCACGTACACCTGTGATAAAAACTTGTAATTATGATTTCTTTTTGGAATTTGATCCTCAATTTTTATTAAAGGATAAATTGTTGTTTTTCATCTTTATGTCGAAAATTAAATAGGAGCACCTTGAAAATTAAACATTATACAAAGAGTAGTGATCGATGTAACAGAAAGTTTAATGGGTTCTGTCGATATTAGAAAAATAACATAAGTATTAGATTCATGGGAACTTCCCATTCCATAGGGACTAGGAAGTCTAATTATCTGTTAATTTCTTTACTCCAACTTTGAAGGGAGAATGGGATCGCTGGTTGTTCCTCTTTGATCAGTTTCATATTAGTTATCTATTTTTGCCTTTATATCTCTAAGAAATCGAAAATAAGAAAGGACAATTTTATTAATTTATACCTTAAACTCCTTTTATAAACTTGTTCATACACTTTTAAAAAAGAATTAATCATACCAAAAAAAATGGGGATAATTTAAATATTTTTGTAAATTTATGAATAATCTGAGATATTTTTTTATATTAATATGGATAGCTTATAAGGGAGTGCATGCCAAATTTTAGTAACTATCTAGTTGTTACCATGCACTTTTTTGGGTTAGATTGATGGCAAAATATGATATTGAATTTTATATTATATTAATAAATGCAGAAGTATATTTTTATATCTCATAAAATTATTTAATCATGATAAATTAATACTCTAATGTAGTGTTGATATTAGGTTTAGATGACCAAGATGATTGAAATTCGAAACACATTTCCCCAATATAATTATTAAGAGTTGCTTTTGATTTGTAATTAGCATTAGCGTGCAGTTATATTTTGCTCCAGCCGCATTAAGCTCAGAATCTGCCTAAAAAGAAGAAGTAAAAAAAGGTTTAGAATTTGCTTTAAAACAAAATCCCCAAGCAGGTCATTGTTTATCCTTTTCTCTTTTACTTACTTTTATTTGGTTTTCATTTTATTATTAGAGAAATTTTAATTTTTAGCAATATAAATTATATAATAGAGCTATGGTTATGTGTTCCCAGGGAGTATTTGACTCATAATATAACGTAGCAATCATTCATACTCATAAAAGAAGAGAATTAATGTTTCTATCATTCATTTCATTTCGTATCATACTATAATGCTTATGGAAGTTACGATTAAATATATTTATCTATTATTCACTCTAGAGTGTTAATGTCAAATTTATTCCAAATGATACTTCTAATCAGTAGTGGTGGGCTACTGCTACTTATTGTAGCATTTATTAGTTATATACTAATTACAACAATATAACCCTAGCTATTTGCTTCTTTTCAGGCCACGCCCAGCTAAAAAGCGTTTTCTTTTTTCTTTTGCCCTTCTCATTGGATACTTACGTTTTTTTAATTAAGTTCTACTTATATTATGAACCAAACGACCATCAATGGTTGCAGAGAGATGATATAGGTTCATCAGATTAACCAAACTTCCCAGGGATTTTCAACAAATTAAGCAGATTTTGGTGAGATAATGAATGATACACCGAAACCTCTAACCAGCAAAAACATTATGTCAGCATTACGGATAATAGATTTAAAATGACCAAGATTTGTATCAAACAGCACTTAAAAACAAACACTGATCATAAGAAATTGGAAATCTACTGTCGGCTGTTTCAGAATCTTGACCTCCCTCCTCTTCCACGGCCACGGCCACGGCCATATCCACCTCCTCTTCCTCCACCATTAGCATGATGTTTTGTTTGCATGTTTGCCGGAAGGGGTTGAATCTGATCAACACACTTCCTAAAGCTAAAATCATCCACAGTATCGTCCTCCCTAACAACAAAGAAGCAGCGACTCTTGTATTGTGGATGATATCGGATTTGAAAAGCACGAACTCCTGAACCAATCTTCCTTTCTGGTTCTGAATGACCCTTCTTAAGTAACTCAAGCAACATCATATGCTCATACTGCGATACCATGCTAACAAAATGTAAGTGATCAAGATCATCATATCAAACACTCAGATGCAAGTAATAAATGTAGTATACCAGAATATATCAACCTATGAATTTTATCCGGAAATGAATCAGAGTATCAACAGTCCTATGCAGTAATAAGTCCTCTCTAAGGTAAAATTATGACAAATACAAATCATATACGTTTGCTGAGCAAAGATGCTAGCTGAACCCGACAAAAGTTCAGATAGTCCAACCGCCAATAAAGCACAATGAATTCAAATTTTGGAACCTAAAAGATAAAAGCTTTGAGGAACATGAATGTAGGATAAGAAGAAAGAGAGATACTGATGATTGATTCCAATCAAAATCAAACAGAGTACCATCTCTATTGTAACCAAACAAGTCCAAATTGAATAACATATACCAAAAGATTATACAATTAACACTCGTACTTATTTGTAGATGTTTGTAGTCAAAATACACATATCCATGAAAGGATATACAATCAAATACATCGAGGTGTTAAGTTTTAACTTTTGGAAAGGCAATCATAAGTATCTAAGTCATACATGAGTCAATGGCCAATTGAAAATTATGACACACAGCAATTTGACATCCATATAAATATGATATAATGCAAGTTGATGCTTCAATGAAATGGACATTCGGTAAAAGAAATTAAAAATTGCCTACTCAAAATGCCCCAAATTTCTATAGTCCATTCAGCTATGCCAGAGTATAACAATTAAGCCAGCAGGGTAAAAACTAACTCTTGCTTCGCACAGTAATGGAGAGATTGAGTGATATTTTACCTTGTTGAGATTGAGATTGACAGACCAGGAATGAAGGAGTTTGAAAAAGTAGTCAAACATCTCCACGGAGGAAACGAAACTCTTAGACCCAACGCTAGCCGGGACGGACACATCTTTCTTTTCCTCTTCCACAGACTGGTCGACTCTCGGTTTCTTCGTATCCTCTCCATTCTCTTCATCCTCCGGCTTGTCTCCTTCCTCCCTTGGACGCTTCGAGCCGCCGTTACCATCATCGGCGGCTGGAACTTCAACGTCCATTCCCTGAACGGAGGTTTCTTCCTTCTCGGACATTCCTAGGGCTTCGTTGGTTACAGGTTCAGTTTCCGCCATTACTGAGAACTTCCAATTTCAATTTTCGGAAAAACGAACCCTAATTGTAGCTAGCTTTAGAGTTTAAAAACTGTAATCAGCAGGCTTTTTGGCCCGGCTTAACTGATCAGGCCGGATAAGAATTTGACAAATAGCCATTTTGGACCACTAATTAAGTTTTAGTCTACATTTCTAAACTGTTCTAATTTCTAGGTTTATCAATGAAAAAAAGTGGACCTTTGGCCCATCATATTTCTGATTGGGTTAAAACTTAAAAGGTTGGCATATATCAACTTATAACTCATTGTAAACATTCATATTCAAAAAGGGACCCATTTGCAAAATGGCACCAAGTATCATCTCTGAGATTTAATCAGCCCAAAATCTTAGTTGCTCGATTGACCATTTAAATTTTCAACTTGTATTCTAATGTCCTCTTCCCCCGAGCCTTCCAAAAAAAGGAGACTTCATTGGCATAAAATTGCCCTATTTTATTTTAGAGCAACTTTCATATATAGCAAACGCAAAAATTATATTTGTATTCTATAGCTATATTTGATATAATTACGCTATATATTTACAAAAGAAGTTAGGTTATTGCGCTATACATACATACAAAAGAAGCAATTGTATAATTCGCTGGCTCCTCTTCATATTTGTATAATTTCGCTCGTAGGTCATTTGTACAAATTGTTGTCAGCCTTTCGTTTGTATAAATCATTGGCAGTCTGTCAATTCAATTTTATATGTGTTTGTTATATTTGTATAAAATTAAATTTGTATACAATTGAATCAAAATAAAACGTTTGTATATCAAATATCGCTCTCTCTTGCTTTATACAAACATAAATTATATATTGTATTTTGTATAATTTGTGTTTGTATAAAGCGAGAAACAAATAAAGGCAAAGTAGAACTGGACAGAAAAATATTTGTATTGTATAATTTTAAGTGTATATGACGAAGATATATGTATTTGATGTGTATATATAATTTCCTCTATACAAATAGAAACACGTTTTATACATTTCTATTTGTATAAAGCGAGAGAGGAGAGGGAGAGAGTGCTAAGAGAGAGAGGGAGGGTGTTGAGCAAGAATTTCAGGGAGAGACGACTATCAACAGTTTGCTACGGGGCACAATAAAATCAAACTGTGATTATAACATTTAAATTAATAGTTTATCATTACACACAATTTTTTCTTTTATTTTATAACTTGGCGTTGAATAGTCATTTTTACTTTTTATTATTATTATAAATATTCATTAATGTGACAATTAATTAGTGTTAAATGACAAACTCTACTACTCCATAAACATATGCACATGCTCTTTAAGTATTAGGTATTGTTTCTTGTCATATTTCCTTTTTTCACCACCCCCACCCCTCCCCCTCCCCCTCCCCCAACCCCATAATCCTTTCAAAGTGGATTAGGATATATGGGAGAAATTAAAAAGAAAATATCTTATACTAAGATATTTCTTATTTTTATAACCTGCCTATTACCTATAAAATGTGTCTTCTAGAAAGGAAGTCCATTAGCTTTAGCTCTTCTAATTAAAACTCATTTGAATCATGACTTATCTCTTTTATACATTAAAGTTATTATATCACATCATAAGTTATAATTCAAAAGTACTAACACTTTCTGTATCATTTTTCTTTTCATCATGATGAATATTTTTCTAATGACCTTTTCGTACAAACGTGGACAAATAGTGTGGCTTTGCGCGTGAAAATAGTTATAGGGAATTTTGTTATTTGTATAGTCGTCTATGTTTAATTTGGTCTAAGAAATTTATAAAGTTAAATTTGTTCAAAAGTCAAATAATTGACACTGTCCAAGTTTTCTCTGAGTGCTGCTTACGCTGTTTCTTGGAAGGAATATGTCCTTGTTTAGTAAATATCACATATAATTTAATTATTGTTAATTGGTAAAAAGTTATATACTACCAAAAAATTGACATTATATAGCTTTTTTTTCCTTGTAATGATTTCTTTCTCAAATGTTCGTTTAAGTTTTGAGTCAACATTAAGTCATCTTGTTCTCTTTTATGACTATTGCAAATCTTATTATCAAAATAAAAGATACATAACTCTCATTGATTGATAATATATAAATAAAATAAAATAAAATTCCATTGCATAAACGTTGTTAAAAATATTTTGTATTGTTTCATTTTTAAAATCGAATATATTTAAGATTTAGATAATTAAAAATCTCAAATACCACAAAAAAGATATACATGTTCTTTTCTGGGATGTTTGGAGTATGGACTGTTTCAAAATCATATTTGATATAAGAACATAAAATTTCAGAAATTGTCAAATAAGAATTTCAAAATATTTGAATTCACCAAAATTTGAGACCGTTTAAGGTGGTAAACTGAAAAAGCTTAATTCTTATAAAATGTAATGTAGTGTGAGGATGAAAAAGAAAAGTGTGAGTTTTCTTTTTAAGACAAAACTTCATTCTTTCAAAGATTGAAAAAATAAAAAGATATTCAACTTGTTAACTCAATGTTTGTGGACTTTTCTAAAGATTTATTCTCACAATCTTTTGGGTGTGTGTTTGGTACGGAGGTTTCCAATTTTTTCATATCTGATTAGGATAAAAGTTTTGAAAAATATTTTTTAAATTAATTTATTTTTTTTAAAATTAAGAAAAATGACTTTCGTTCAAAAATTAAGGAAAATATTTTTCAAATTTTTTATCCAACTTTAAAATACATTTTTTTTGAAAAATATTTATTTTTTAAAATATTTTCAATTTTAAAATTTTATTTTTTCATCCGATCCTCGACCCCCTTACCCCGGCCAGCCCCCACCCCCGCCCCACCAACCCTCCCACCCCACTCCAAAAAAAATAATTTTGTTTTTAAAAAATATTTTGAATTTCAAAAATTATTTTCTATTCTAGTAAAAATAAAAGATGTTTCTCAAAAATAATTTTCATTCCTAAATCAAAACACTAAAAATCATTTACGAAAACTATTTTGTACTCACCCACAAAACATGAGAAAATAAGTTCAAAATCTACTTATTTTTGAGGAAAATATTTTCCTTAGTACCAAACACACCCTTTATCATTTTTTTTATATTTATCTATTAATTTCATAGTATATTATTTTTTTGTTTTATTATTATTGATGATTACTTAGTTTGTTATTGTTTTTCTATTCTACTTTATAGCAAAGTTAAGTAATGTCTCGTATGCCGGCTTTTAAAGAAGTATTATCGAGATTTTCATAAACGACGCCGTTGTAGGCTTTAGCTGTCCCGCAATTAATGTCGATATAATCTAAAGAGAAGACTTGTAAAACATTAGTTGATAATCAAAAAGGCCCAAACCGGAAGACTTCTTACAACTATTTCTTCTCTCAAGAAGAAAAAGGAAACTACTCGTACAAATTCTCAGAAAACCAAAATCTATCAACAATTTGCATTTTTAGGTACGCCAATTTTTCATCATTCCTCTTCTTCTTTTTTTTTTTACCAGATTGTTGTTTTTCTTGTTCCGGGTTCAAGATTTTTCGTTGCGGTTTGAGTTTTTGGGTTCTTGTTTCTCTTATGATCAAATTGATTATGCTTTTATCTTCAAAGCTGGTGATTTACAAGCTTGGTCCTGTTTTAAAATTTTGTTACCTAGTATATTTCGTGTTCGTAAGAGGAAAATGGAAATTCAGGAATTGGAAGTGTTTCAAATGCATTTTGCTTTAGTTTTCAAATTGGGTATTTCTCGTCTTGTAAAAGTCAACAAGGGTTTACGGTGTCAGTTTATAGCAACAAGCATTCACTTTGTGTTGAAGAGTTCAACTTTACAAAAATGGAATAGCTTGAAATGTTAATTTTGACTTTCCTATATTCATAACTTGTTACCTAATGCAGGGAAAAAGAAAAAAGAAAATCAAAGAAAAGCTTACTTGCTAATTTACAGTTGATTGTACTTGTGTTTTTGTTGAATTATTGAGTTTCTCTTATTTATTTTGTCAAGTAAATATGGCATTTGGGTCTTCATACTAGTGGACAAAAGGCTAAACCTTGTGAGGAGATGATTGGAGGGAAGTCAATCATAGACATTTTATGGATTGTTTATCTTGTGTGATAGAAAGGGTCACAACCTTGCACTAGGATATATGAAGGTTTAACAAATTCCTTTCTTTTCTTGTTACTTAAGATGGCTGTCCATGTTTGTTTATTTTAGGATACGTGGGTGAATTGCTAATGGGAGAACACTTGGTTCTGTGTGTTGATCGTCTTATCACACCTGAATCTTTGCACTCTATGCAAGGGTCAGAGGATGCAGGATCCTCCGGGGGGAATTCTTGCTCTCACACAGTAGGTCAATCTGCCTATGGCACTGCTAATAAGGAGGATGAAGAACCAGAAGCTGGAGGTGAAGATGAGCCATTGCTTCAGACTGTGGAATGCCGAATTTGCCAGGAAGAAGATAGCCCGAAGAATTTGGAGATTCCTTGTAGCTGCAATGGCAGCTTAAAGGTAGATTTGTGAAGTTTACTTTTCTCTCTCTTATTCTATTAGCTGCTAAATATTGCTTGTGCATTTAATAAATATGTATCCGTAATGCCATCTTTTTTTC
The DNA here is from genome assembly GCA_022817965.1 of Solanum lycopersicoides. Lineage (NCBI taxonomy): Eukaryota > Viridiplantae > Streptophyta > Magnoliopsida > Solanales > Solanaceae > Solanum > Solanum lycopersicoides. The sequence continues at coordinate 79,108,755 of CM040620.1, forward strand.
CCCTAGTCTGAATGGTGCTACTATTGAAGTTTCTCTTCTCAATAAGTTGACAGTTTCATGATTTATCATTCATGGCTTTCATCTTAGCAAAGTGTCACATCCACTATTTTGATTTGTTTGTGTTGAGGGTGGTCTAGTTTACTGATTTTAGCTGCTAGAAAGCTGAAGAATAATTCTACTGATTACGTCTGTGGTGCAACTGCATGACAGAGGTCTTTTAACGTTTATGAACTTGTCTTTGTTCTAATTATTCTCTCTTTTTTCTTTTCTTGCGTCTCTGTTACAAAATCCAGTATGCTCATAGGAAATGCGTTCAGCGGTGGTGCAATGAGAAGGGTGATATAATTTGCGAGATTTGCCATCAGGTACTTTCTCTATCTGTCATACCTGTTTGCATTTTGAGTGATGATGCTTCATGATTTGCCTTTGCCCCATCACTAAGGCACTTACATCCAAATGAGCTTGGAAAGAGCAATGGAAGGAGGGATAAAGGAATAGCATGGTTTTGCATAGGCACAGAGTTTATTTGATTTGGAGAGAGTGATAACTCACCTTATGCAGTAATTCATTGATGCATTTTTTCCGTTCAGAAATAGAAGTAATTGGGACTTTAGAATATGTTAATGAATACATGCTAAAAGAATTTCTAGTTAAGGATCACTTATTTCATAAAAAAAGTTATATGTTGACTTTGAGAACTCTATAACTTGCAGCCTTACCAACCTGGTTATACTGCTCCTCCACCGCCTTCTCTCTCCGAAGATATTGCCATTGACATGAGGTTGGTTGAAATCATGAATATTGTCTTGTGCATGCCAAAATTTGATATATTTATCCAAGCATTTCCACAATCTATGGAACAGATATATTAATATTCTGATTTTGGTGTTTACTTTTCCAAGTATGTTTTTATCTGTATCTTTTCTATATTCCACTGCCCCCAATATCCCAAAAAAGAAAAGAAAAGAGAGGAATAGACCACGGAATGGACGATCTTACTGTCTTCACACCTTTCTCTTTGACTTGATTATGTTTCTCTTCTTTATGAATGGCTCTGCTTATTTAGAGGCCTCTGAATAATCTATTTCTTTCTGAACTAATTTGCAAGTGAACCTGTGTTTTCTTCATGAATGCAAGAATAAGTAAATGTACTGTGCAACTAAAGAAGTCATGAAGAAGCTCAACTGTACTTCATGCTTTCAGCAAAAAAAAAAGAAAAAAAGAAAGAAGGATTCAATCGTATGCTTGAAAGTGGAGAGTCAAACCTGTCCATGGTCTATATGACCATGACCTCTGCATTACCAATATGTTCAATATCTAGTGACGATTCCGATTCCCTGTTCAGTTTGTTGTTCTTTGATATCAAGTATTGTATTTGATTAGCTATGTTTTTTTTTAATCTCAAAAAATAGATTGTACTCATCTTTTTAGGTTTTGGTGCAAATCTGAATACATAGATGATCCTGAGGCAATCATAGATGTGTTAGGCTCTTTGTAAGATGAGCAAGATTTTTGTTTGCCTTCACTTTTTGGTGATCTGATGTAGTCACTCCATTTTGGTTACCAGTAGAATTTTGTCGTGATGACTATATATACACAGGATATGTTACCATCTCAAAAAATAAGGTGAAAATTCAGCATCATTGACATGAAATTATTTATCTTGGCCAACAAGAACAGTAAATGACAAACTAAACTGGCCATAAAGACTTTCTCCCCCTCTTTTGGATGTACTTAAAACATGCTTATTATATTATGAGGCAGTTAAGTTTTAAGTTTTAATAGTATACATAGAGGCCCTTGCTGCCAAAATTTTGATTTATAATCTGACGTAACCTATACTTTGGTTCCAGCTTAGCTGTTCACGTCTTTATTGAAAGCAATCCAACACGATCAGCATGTCATCTCGCAATCTTAATCTTGAAAATTTTCTCTGTCTTCTCCTTTGTCACTGATGGATTCGTCCACATGGATTGCGTTGCAGTGGGGGCTGGACAGTAGCTGGTACTCAGCTCGACTTACATGATCCTCGGCTTCTTGCAATGGCGGCTGCAGAACGCCATCTCTTGGAGGCTGACTATGATGAATATGCTGATTCAAGTGCTAGTGGAGCTGCATTTTGCCGTTCTGCTGCTTTAATTGTAAGCAACTGCTATTCCTCAATGTTGCTAAAATCATTTTGCTAAATGCAGGCTAGTGGTAATATGAGGGTATGCATTAGTAATTTTTTCTTATGGAAGATACTGCACCAGCAGATTCAACATTCTTTCTGCTTGGGTGGAGGCGGGGTTTAGCCTGACCATACAGTCCATGAATTTTCATCTTTAAGTAGTGACCCAGTGGTGACTTGAGAAGAAACTTGAGAGTTCATATTTTATTGAAGAGAAGTTGTGATACAATTTTTTTGGCACAAATATCTTGATTTATGACACTCCCTCCCTTCTTTTAAAATGAGAGTCTTTCTTTCTTAGGAGTCATACTTGGGAGTGCTCAAAATGGAAATCATATCAACCACACGAACAAACTCATCCTACCTTATATTATGTATATTTTCATGCTCATGCTACAATAGTTTTCCCTGCAAGTTCTTGAAACTGTATCACTAGTAATAGAGAGGGCTTTTCAAGGTCATGTTTTTTTTTTGGAAGGTAGGGTCTCACGCTACAGTTCATGCTTTTATTCTCCTCTTATCTGCTTATATTCCCTTGTTTGTATTGCCTTTTTGTCCTTCTGGCTGGTTGATTGGATCGTAAATGACCTTCACTTTATAGTCTAAATTTGTTAAAAGTTTCCCCAGTAGCAATAATGGAGAAACTGGGAGGGAAATATTCCTTTTCATATTTACCTTTTCTTTTTGCCCATGCAATCTATTTATGTTATATTTTGACCTTATCTCTGTTTCTAGATAAACAAAGAATAATGCACTGTGTTCCTGCAGTTAATGGCCCTTTTATTATTGAGGCATGCTGTGACCATCGGAAATGGTGATGGGGATGATGATGATGTTTCTGCCTTTTTCTCGGTGAGTGAGTCGTACAGTGAAATCATCTTTCAGTTTGTTGCTTGATATGATGAGAATATGATACATGAGATCGTGTGGGATCACTGATCTGGTTGATTCCTTGACACAGCTTTTCTTACTCCGTGCTGCTGGTTTTCTTCTACCTTGCTACATCATGGCTTGGGCTATAAGTATCATGCAGCGTCGAAGGCAAAGACAGGTTAGAGCCTTGTCTTCAATTGTTTTTCATAATAATGTGAATTTGATGATAACTTTGCATTTTTGCAAAAATGCAAATATTACAATCCTTGTGGTGCAGATCAGATAATTTTTTGCTTACTCGTAATGGTTGATTAATGCTGCATCAATGCACATGTATATAATAAATGGAGCAAATAAGATCATTGCTCTAGTTTATGGGAACTCAGTGTACTCTCTTTCAGAAACATTCAAGACCTTCAATCTTAGTCATAGTCAATACATCAATACAGGGTGTTCTCGCTTAACATGGAGAAGTCATGTCATGTTCACCCTGCATGAATGAAATACCTCATGCAAAGATATTTGTTTGAGACTCCTGGCTAAAACATCTGGTCACTAAAGAATTCCTCTTGTATGGGGTGAAATCATGAAATACCTTCTTTGTTCTTTGTGCTTTCTCCAATAAATTTGTTCTCGCTGCTACACTTACCAACTTCCAAACAATTCCAATTTTATTTGATCGTCTTATCTCTATTTTCCTGGTCAATACTTTACATCCCACCTTTTGCTTTCATGTTGATTATGATGCAAGTCACAATATATAATTGGTTTATATGTCCAGTGTGATTGTGCCCACCACTGTCACTTCCAGTTGTGAGATTTTACGTTCTGCTGACAGATGTCAGCACTTTGTACACACATTAAGTAGATTTGAATTATGTAACATGTTGGAATGTGATTTTATCTTGAGAACCAATTAGGATATTTAAGGGCATGCTGAACTCTTAAAATTATCACTACTTGCTCTAGTTGTGGGAGTTCATGGCATGATAATTTTGCTTGCCCATATTGATTTAACTTTTATAAACAAGTGAAAAAAAGAAAAAAAAGAACCAACTTCTATAACTTTTTCATTCCCATTTTATACCAAATTTGGACTATTTGGGAAATCAAGCAGCTATTTCTTTGACTGTTTTTTCAAACATCTTTATAAAATTGTGATTTTCTATATATTATGGTCTATTACTTTTTATGCAACTCTAAGTATACATTAAAAAAATTAATCCTTGCTGAAACCACACCGAAAACTATATACTTCGATCCTCCTACTTTGAACTCCGTCATTCAGTTTGGCATGCACCGAAAGTTGTTTTTTTCATGCATCAAAACAGACTAGATAAATTCATTCTACATCATTGAATTTACTCATTCGTTTTTTAAAATATATAATTTATGTGGATTATTATTTTTTGGATGTTTATTCTTCGTCTTTTCTTGAACACAGGAGGCAGCAGCACTAGCGGCAGCAGAAGTTGCTTTCATGCTGCAAGCGGGGCAACATAGGGGCTTGCATGTAACAATAGCACCAGGACCTGCACAGGCAGCAGAACCTTCAGCAGCACCAGCAAATCCAACTACTCATGTTGCAACACCAACTGGCCAGGTCACAGCTCCTCCTCCGGAGCTAGTATAAATGGCTTTGCTCAGCTGGCATGTTAAAACGCTGTTGCTGATAATGGCATTGTACTTTGTAAGTTGCACAAGCTAAGAGAATAGAGGTTCTTTTTTTCCAGTCGATGTATTAGTTGTATCTTAGCCCTGCCAAACTGGGAGTGATGCAGAGGCTGAAATTGTTCCCTTTTGTTCAATATTTACATTAATGCTTGAACATGTAAAAAACCATAGCAGCTAACTTATCTGCTTTGAATTTGGAGATACCATATCTTCACATTATGTACATTGTTTATTCTTATTGATACGGTTAACTGTTACATCCCACTTCATTTAGTATTTACCTTGCTTGCTATATTCTAAAATGTTTGGGCACTTTGCTGGTATCTCTAATTTGAGATGGATCTCGTTTGTTTATATACCTGCTGGATAATGTCTATAAATTTAGTGTTGTATAACTCAGCTACCCTCGCAAGGCATGGATGAGGCTTTGTACACGCCACCCTCTCCAGACCCCAATTGTTGGGTTTACACTAGTTTTATTTTTGTATATCTTAGTTTTTACAGCTACTTATTTCTACGCTGATCGAACCAGCTTAAGATTGTTTTTTTGATCACATTTATGTTGTGAAATAATTTTCTTGTTTTCTGAAGTTGGAGAGAGAACCTTATTACGATGCGAGGAGCACATTCTTTCATGGGATTGAGACAACACATACCAACGGGCAAGATGAAGAGGAACAAATTCTGAATCTGAGAATAAGAAAAAGGGAAAAGAAAAAGTGAAAAAAAAAAAAGAGAGAGAGAAGAAGATGGTCCACATGGGTAAGCAAGAAAAATAAAGAAGGAAAGAGTAATATGCTTGACAAGGTCCAAGAATTTTGAATGGAGGGAAATTTGCATAATCTAAATTAAAGATGAGAGCAAAGAAAAGCATAAAGGGAAAATCATTCAGCACAAGGAACCAAGACTGCCATTTTTGTTGTTGTTTTTAGATTGGAATTGTAGAATCTAAAGTAGAATATGGCATAAAGCAACTCCTTGGATTTATATTTTTCCAAGAGGGCTTCTATTCTTCACATTCTCCAATACTCTCTCTACTTTATCTGGCTTTCTTGCAACTGTTGCAATATCTGCTTTGGCCCTCCTCATTTAATTAACTTATAATTTAATGAGGAAGTTGTATTGAAGTGAATAAAGTTTAGTGATCATACACAAAATTAGTCATTTATTCTTGTAACAGATGTGATATAAAACAAAGCCAATATGAATTATCTGATGTAAAAAGGGTTAAAGAATAGATGATTATAATTAGATGACTTGGCAGCTGAGTTGGAATAAAGTTCAACAAGACCACTGGTCTGGTCATTATTTGGTCCAAAAGGGCAAAGAATGAAAGGGATGTAGGGAACAAATGTATAGATTCTTGGCCCAAAGAATGGTGTTCCAACTTCACTTTTATTCAAACCTGTCAGTATCTTGTACAACAGCCTTATATTGCTTGCAGCATTTGGCAGGCTTATGATTGAAGTGAATCTTAAACTTCTATAGATGGTTTGTCTTGGGACCCTCCCCTGCTTTACTGTTAACTTTATTCTTGCAAATCCCATAAAAGATGAAGCATAAGTTTATATGTACAGGCACTTGGTGTTTGATATGCAGAGTGTAGCCACAGACAAATCTCTCATTTTCTCATCATAGTCTTGGCCAAGAAAACACTTTTGCTCCTTCTGTTGGACACCAAGTTCAGAAAAATGTTGTGTCCTTCCTGTAGGGTGATGGTCTTAATTCTTTGTATCGGGTTCTTATCAACTCAGCCAGAGAGAGTTTCTGCTCTGAGAAGTATAGATCTTGCTCTCAGATGGGGAGAAGACAACTTATTTCATCTGAGAAGTTCTCGCATTCTAAAGGCTGCTGTCGTGCAAGACCTGCAAACACAGCTCAATATAGCACCTGCACCTTCCATGACCTTTGATCCAAATCAATCAAACAAAAGAGTGAAAAGAGGATCAGATCCAATCCATAATAAATGTTGACAGTGAGTCCAAAGCAAGTGTGCAGGGATGACCCTTTCAAGATTCATGAAGACAGGGAAAAACAGCTGCTTTCTTTTGTACTTTTCTAAGAGAAACTTGAGGATGGTGGGAAATTCTGCGTCCTCAGACACTTTTATTAGGTTTGTGACACTGATCACTATCATTTGTTTGAGTAGCAGTCTTTACTGAAAGCAGCAACTTCATGTGTTATGTAAAGCTAGAACCACAGAAAGAGACACTAGGATTTTAATGCTCGTTGTCATACACAAAAGATTTGTTTTAATATTTTCTGACCATATAGATAGCATGTTATCTTTGAAAACCAGTACTTGTTGCATGTACGATGAAATGAAATTTTCTCGCTGTTGACTGCAATCTTCCCTCTTAATAGTTTTCATTTACTGTACATGTTAGTTGAACATTGTATCATGCTTTGTCATTTGTGTTATACAATTCCACTAATGTCAGTGATAAATCCTGGTGGTTAAAAAAGCCTAGTAATAAGGCAGGAGAGTGGTGTATACTTAAAATCAAAAATGAAAAGAATTTACAAATTGTTTTGAAAATTGGTTACAGCAAAAACATTTTCATACCGTAAGATGGAGAAACCAGCTCAATCTGGCATCTGATCTCCTAGAAGTACAGGATGATTGATTCAAATTTCACATAAATAATCACGAACGTTGTGACCTGCGGTATCTGTTGTTGCGGTGATCCTTCAGCTGTATATGTGACACCTTCCTTGAAACTGCCTGCCAAATCATATCCACTGCATCATTAGATTGGGATGGATATTGATATTCAAAATGTTTGCTGACCACCTTTAGCCTTTCCCACATTTTGGTCCACTGATCTTCCTTCATTCCTCTAAGAAAGTTCAGAAGGTACCCCTTCTTTACAGCATCAGATGAATGGACAAACACACAAAACTCCGAGTAATCAAGAACATCTTCGAATGGAAGCTCAATATCATCGCTAATTATAACCGGAACACAGTGCCTAGCAATGGCATCAAAGAGACGATTCGAAGATGGCGTGTCTCCAGCAATATTCAGGCAGAATTTGGATGTAGACATTCCTTTTCCAGCATCCCTAACACCATGCGCTTGGATACTTCCAAATGTGAAGTGTACATCTTTTTCATCTTTGAGAAGGTAGTATAATTCCAGACGAATCTCTCCACCCTGGTATTAAATGACCAACAAAGAGATCTATCACTTCAATCTTACTGCATACCAATCAATATTCTCTTTTTCGAGCTTCAAATGAAATAAACAGGGAATTTTCAGTTTTTTAGTTAACATTTTTACAATCAACATTAGGCCATTAGATCATCCAAGCCATCGTACACTTCGTTAGCTTCAGTTTTCCATTTCTTTTTCGTCCATAGTAACAATACCAACCACACTCAACCTGGGATTCCTCTACTACATTTCTCTTTGGATATCTTAGAAGGAAATGGGATCTATTATGTCCTTTTGATACCTAAATGAAGAACTTATGAATGCTGGATAAGGTTCAGAATTCCACTAGATATACCATACTAGAATAAAAAGATGGAGGGACTTCAAGAAATAGTTTCACCTCTATTTCAGAATGTGCATGTAGTATATTCCAATTTTGCAGTTCAGAGAAAAATGAATATATTGAGGTAGCAGGTCAGAGAATATAATTGCGCATGCTATAGGCTAAAAGACTTGCTCAGCATACAAAGGGAAAACCCAAGTCGATCAACTAGCACAGGGAACAACAACATGATATTAGATCTAGTCCACCCGTAAGGGGAGCTAATTGATTATCAACCCATTAGTTAATCCCCAACTTTAACCCTGAAACGATTGCCTATAAATACACCATTATGTGTTGGAAAAATATGGCTAGGCTTTGTAAATTCTCTAGTTCTTCTAAGAGGGTAAATAACCGGTGGAAACAAAGAGGCTCTTCCATTTTGTGATAATTCTTATTGACCGGTATTTCATATCAGTTGAAAGAAATTCGCTCCCACAAGGAGTAACACATAAGTCTCCTATACTGGTGTTTACAGTGATTCCTTCAAGTACAAAACAGTCAAAATATGCTACGGTCTGAAAAGAAAAGGCTGAGGCTATGTAACGATTAACGACAATGTACCATTCATTCACACCAATACTTATGAGCAAACATTGTTTGAAATTACTTCTGATAACAAACAGCAACTACACCTCAATTCCAAGCTCGTGATTTCAGTTATATAAATCCTCACTTCTTCCATTTGGACTACTTTTCATTACAAAGACATGAGAAAACTTCATCTAGCTCTCACGTTCAAGTTTCACTGCCTCTAACTACTGGGGGCCTCACAACCAAGTGCAGGTTAATTTATAGTTAGATTAAAACATAACTTTAATGTCATGAGAAATAGCAATATCATTAAAAACTTAGCTAACTCATCAATTGCAGGTAAAAGCAGTTGTGAAACTTACATCTTTTCTGAAGATTGCCCCTTGGAAGTAAACTAATGTATCTCGTTGTCTGAATGAGGGCGAGCTGTCAGCACCTATTGTCTGGACCATATGTTTGTAAGGAGCAATCACATCCTTTTCAATGTTTGCTATTTCGGCTCCATACCTTCCAAAATCTGCAAGTACAAACATAGCAGAACCAAGCTTCTCTCTTGCATCCAACATACTATTAGGGTGGTGAGCCATGATCAGATGATCCTTTCCACCTCTTTGCTTCCACTCGTCTCTACCTTTTAAAAATTCCACCAGTTTATCCTGCAGCAATCTATTGAGACTGATTTTCTTCTTCCCTTGAACCTTAGAATGCCTGTTGTAACTCAACGACGAAAAGAAGGGCACAAAGATTACATCTGCTTCACTCAAATTTGGTACTCTGACAGCAGTGCAAGGTCTATTAATAGTTGAGGTGTTTGAGGATAGAAGGTCAAGAGTAAGCCAATATTCAATACTGTGCTGCAAATTTAAGCCCCCAGGGTATGAGGGTATTTGGCTCAGGTTACTAACACTAGGCCATGTTTCATCCTTACTTCCTTTCCAACCTAATAGCCCAAAGTGAAATGCAGGAGGTAAGTCATACATATACACTCTAAGAAGAGCTTGTTCTGGACCACAAGATCTCCCAATTCCTAATCCACCGGAATCGTTGCTGAAACTGGAAGTTTCAGAAGCCAAATCTTGGGTTTTCAGTATATGTTCATGTGAAATTTCAGCAGGCAAGAAAGCATCTTTAGATTCCCCACTACTCGAGGTCAAGTAAATTGAAGTATCATTAACAAGAACTAAACTAAAAACTGATTTGGGCATAAAAGAATTGTCAGCAAATTGAAAAAGGGATAGTGAAGAAACTATCAAAAGGAAAACAGAAATGACTATCAGACAGAACAGAAATCTTGAAGGTAGCATGCTTTTATCAGGTATCGAACACATTGTGGAGACTAATTAATCCACAAACCCAGAATAATCCCTTCTCAAGAACTTTCAGATACTTCCAAGGTAGTGCATAACTTGGTAAAACCGCGAATTTCAGCCCCAATTTAGCTATTCAATTCATTGAAGTTTGATTCTTTAACTGCAAATCCCTACCTACTCTTACACTACAGAGGAAACAAATACTCCTATTTACCTGCAAATATCAAAGATAAAATAGAACAGAAGCAGCTGAGAATTCCAGAAAAAAATAAGGCACATATAAACACAACTATGTCAGCTGAAGAAACAGAATCCAATCTTTATCATCAAGAACACAAAAACAGACTGGAGTATTCAAAATCCAATCTTTCTCATTTTTGAGTCATCAAAAACACCAAGACAACAAGAAAAACAAAACCCAAAATGGACTGCAGTATTCAAAATCCAATTTTTTTTTCATATTTTGGGTCATCAAGAACACAAAAGCAAAAAGAAAACAAAAAATAGACAGTAGAATTCAAAATCCAATATTTTTCATATTTGAGCAATCAAGATTAATTAAAGTTGAAAAAGGTGGAAAAAAAGAACGAAGAGTGCTAAAAGTAGAAAGATGAGAATATATACCTGATAAAAGCTCTGAATTAGTGTTTAGACATGTAACATGCTGGTCCTGATGAAACCTAATTCCATAATAATAGTATAACAGTTACTGGACTTGGCTATATTTTAGTATAGGAGTATTTCCTAAGTTTCCTTTAATTCCATCACATTAAATTTAATATTTTTTCCGTTTAGTCAATGCCCATATATGAAACCTCTACAAATCTGCAAATCACTAAACTTTAGCTGGTGGAGAAGACAGTCGGTGGAGAACTTTTCTACGGTCCAATAGGGCAAATATTTAAATTGTTCCCTATAAACCAATAAAACATAACACAAGATTTCGAATAATTATTTCTTTTTGTATATTTAAATTGCAAAAGGACAAGAAATTTAATTTCTTTTTGAAAAAAATAAACATGATTTTTTTGTTTTTTCTCGTTAATCGTACTGTGTCGAAAATTAACAGTTCTTTGGGTGTACATAGCAGTATTTGCGTTGCTTTGCTTTTCGTAAATCAATATTAGGACAGTATCGCATTTAAATTTATCAGTAAATTTTATTTAAATAGTAAAATATCTAAATATATAATAAAATATTTTTATTCAACACTTTCTATCTATAAAAGATTTTGCAGATTTTAATCTCATATCGGGCAACGCATAAATATTCTGCCCAAAAGAGTGAAAGTAACACTTTTAACACAAACTTAAAAAAGTCACTCAACTACATAGGAGTAACTTTTTTATTTAAAATTGGGGGTGACTTTAGGGGATTACAACATTGGAATCGAACTTCATAAACAAGATAAGATATTTAATTAACTAATCTACTAAGATTATCCCATAATACAACTAACGACCTCTTGATTCAGACAAAATAATACCCGTAGTAGAAGTATCAGGAACAAGAAGACCAACAAACAACAATATCAATTAAACTTGGGGTGACAAAATTAGAGTAGCAATGTGGTAAAATAAATCAAGGGCATTTGTTTAAAAGCTAGGTATTTATAAACTATGGATCAATATATTTTTGTTGTACTCATGCTTATTAACAAATAGGAATCCAAGAGCTGCCTAACCTCCAAAACAAAGAGAAAAACAGAACTCAAACCCAAAAAGTTCAGATTTTTCCAATTGACTAACTATCTTTTGGTGATATACTCATATTAGAAGCATCATTACACTTTACTGCCTAACTTCTCCTCCTCTTCTTCCTTTGACAATCATCATCTGATTCACTTGATCTGAAAACACGCTTGTCTTTCTGCGAGATAAGCCTTGGCATGTTGTTCAAATAGTCTCGTAGATTTTCAGTTATCCCACCTAAACCAATGGATGTGAAGAAGTTGATAGCAAACCTCGTATTTTTGGGACTATCCTTTGGAAATATCGACTCAAACGACTCTTGCATAGAGGGTTCACTAAGACGATCATTCAATGTACTGATGCCAAGGTGCCCTGACAACTCCTGGAATAAGATTTTGATGAATATACGCGAAGAAGATGTTGTATCCTCTTCTGTCAATCTTAAATAAGCCAAAACATGCCAAGGCAATGCATCAGTACCTAGTAAATGAGCAAAAAACTTAGCCACATTACGCAGTTTATTAGTTTCAAGTTGATGGATCATTGAGTATTGTTGCATGAATGAGTTCTCGAAATTCTTCTGATGAACTTTGTTGATCATACATAACCGCTGCCCCAAAAGTGCATAGTAATGCAGATAAGTCTTCTCCTGACTACAACATTCTAATAACATAATGCATAATTCCATCTCCTGACCTGGCTCTAGCCTGATTTTCAACAGCTTATGCCCTGCTTCTTCAAAATCAGCACTTGACATAATAGTTAAGTAAATCGTCCTCCGAAGATTGATCAAGTTTGTCTCTGTTTCATCTTCAATTTTCATCTCGTGCTCTTGCTCCTCCTCATCCTCATATTCACATTCATCCTCATTCTCAGATTCTTCCTCTTGATCACCACCACCTAGAATCCTCTTCTGTAATTCTACATACTTATTTTCATTCTCGACAAAATTAAGCTCCGGCATGAAAACGTCTAATTCAATTTGCGGGTCTATCTTGTCTCCAAGAGAGATTTCATGTGTTATTTGATCTTCCTCCTCAACAAGGTCAAGTTCCAGAGGAACAGCTGGCTGAAACTTATGTTTTCGCAATGCAAAAAGGTCTTCAATTAAGAACTGAACCCTTTTATCTACTTCCCCTTCATGAAGTATTCCTCGAAATCGCTCAAAAACACCGTGCAACCCTAAGGGACACAGATCCTGAAGCATCGAACCACATTCCTTGACGAAATCAACAGCAACATCAACACTATCATCGGTAGGTTTATCGAGTAAAAGTGTAACTAGTTCCAAAGCTATAAGTTCATCAACAACTTGCTGATTAACAAGATGAGCAATAAACTTTACAGTTGCCAACATCTGAGGTTTATTATTAGTTTTATAAGCTCTTTGCAATTGCAGAATGATCCTCTTACACAAAAGTTCACCAATTTGTGGGAATTTCGTGTTAATAACAGCAACCAATGCGGCAAAAACATCAGTGAAAATAGGAGAATTCAATTGTGATTTCATAATTGATCTGCAAAACAAGCCCCTACCACGGATTAAATTCTCCCCAAATAATTCGGGAATGATGTATTTTATGTTGGCTCTATTGATTTTATTGAGCACTCCATTGATGCTCTTTTTTAAAGCAATCCAACTCTTCTTTTGGTACTCTACGCTTTCTTCCATTGCGCAAAAAAGGAACATGGAGAGATTTACAAAGAAAATTTGTATGGAAAGTGAGAGAGTTGTGGCCTTTTATAATCGTCTGTGTTCCATATTATTTTCCATAAACAGGTTTCCTTTTTAGAAATTTTTTTGCAATAAATAGGTTTCCTTTTCAGAAAAAATTTAGCAATGAATAGCCTTTTTCTTCTAGGAAAAGGTTTAAAATTGGCTAATCCTTTTTAATATGCCATCAAAAAAATATTACCTTTCCAATAATTTTAAACTACCTTAATAAAATAACTTATTATCACAAAATTGATCAAGAACACTTTTAGACATAATTTTTTAAAAAATAACTTTAGAAATTTTGTGGCAAACCAAATAATATCAAAATTACTATAATAATGTTAAAATTGACCGCTCAAATATGGCAGAGCAAAGCACAGGTGGTTCTTGAAATTTGAAAACTTTCAATGAAAATTCTAATTTTGCCGTTGAACCAACACAAACTGATCTAACAATGAAGTTTTAGTGAGTTCAACTATTGAAAATTGTAGTGTTGAATTTGTTATAATTTTTAAAATTGCAGTCCATAATTCAGATCTATTAATCCCGCCGTTCTAATTTTCTTTATAGTCATTTAATAAAAGAGTAACTTTCAACCATGAAAACATAAAAATTATTTATATGTTATAATTTTATTTATATAATTATGCTTCATAGTATAACAATAGCTATTAATTTGTATCATAGCACTTTTTTGGAACATGTTTAACATTTTATGGAGAAGTCATTATCATAGCACTTTTTTGGAACATGTTTTAAAATATCTAATTTATATCCGGAAGCAATTTTTCAAGCCAATTCAAAGAACCTAAAAAAAATCTTTGTTTATTGAAGACTCATTTTTATGACCTCGAAAAAATAATTCAAAAACGAATTCGATGCTCAATTCTTGTTTTCTCAAATTGCTTATTGAGATTGATTCTCAAAATTTAGCATCTTGTTGAAACACTTCTTGTGAACGCTATTTACTTTACCAACATGTAAATTGAATCGTTCCAAAATATAATTTCAACCAATTTTCGATGAAAAAGTCACTACATTTATTTACACATAATCTATCCATCTCAAATCAAGAATCGACAATAAATTCTTAAAAGAGAATGATTACAAAGAAGAACTGGCTTTAATTATGTAGAGAAAAATGCTTGTAAATTGTAGATATTCTAGCAGTGTTATATTTTGTGCAGTCGTCCTGAGGACAAGCAACTTCAACCAATTCACCCAAACAATTTTTATTCATAATCATGCACAATTAAATAAATCACTATTTATCTAATATATATATATATATATATATATATATATATATATATATATATATTTTTAAAAGTTACCGAATGCAGGTGAGTCCGCCCCAGACCCTAGTGGTGCACAAATGGCTACTTTTGTGACATTGTATTTATAACTTGGCCCTTTTGCAATATTAGGTCAGTCGTGTGAAGTTGTAAAGTAACATTATTTGAAGCTTAAAATTGAATTTAATAGGGAAAATTATGTGTATAACAATATATATTAGTTAATTAATTAACATGATATAATTTGTCTTAATTATAATTTGCAGCCTATTTTTAGCTATAATTATGCGACTCAATTTTTTAGTTTTGTATAATTCAGAATTTGAATAATATAATTTGTATAACTTTTGTATAAGTCGAAATTCGTACAATATAATTTGTATAACTATTTACACTTCTGATGTTTCTGATTGTATAAATTCGTTATTTCAAGTTTATACAAAAATAACTTAATTATACAAATATATTCGTGAATTATACGAACCTGTAAATTATACAAATTCATAAATTATACAAATAAGACAACTTAAACTATAACTACATAAATATGTCTTACTAAATACTCTAGTCCAACTATAATATATGAAACACTACATAATTATGGAGAGCAAGCATGAGAAAGCAAATGTGTCTTTGCTAAATACTCTAGTCCAATACTATAATATATGAAATACTACATAATTATGAAGAATATTTATTAGTAAGATTAATTTTATTGAAGTAAATATCTCCAGATGGACGAGTCCTTTATGACCAAGTAGAATTAAGCAACTAGAAAAAGTTCTTTTTACTAAAAAAAAATTAGTTTTAACTCGCGAAAATAGAAAAACACATTGAATGTGAGGAAATTATAGCAACAAGAATCATAGTACGAACCAAATAATGTGCCAGTCCAAAATCTAAATAAGCTATAAAAAATAAGAATGATCAAAATAAGTTACTATTTTAGGAAATAATAAAAATAGGCATAGTCGAAATTCTTTTCACTTTATCTAATATTTAAAACGTTTTTCGTTAATCTCATAACGTGTACATTTTAATCGAAAAATTATAATTGGCAAGACAAAAATTTGGCACGAAATGGAAGGAGCAACAAAATTCAGTTAATTTCGTAATTTCTATGAAAAATTGAGGGTGATTGAATAAGTTCATTAATTTCTTGTACCCAAATTACCCTCAAAAGTAAAATTATTTTCTCTACTTTTTAAAACCATTTCTCAAAAACTAAAATCACTTTTAAAAAGTCCAATATGTAATCATTAGTTTTTATTTTACATTGTTTAATAAATTTATCTTTAATTTCATACTCTATTGAGCTTTACGGTTTTTTGTAAGGTTCTTTTATATTTCTACTAATTTTGTATCTTCATATGTTGTTCATTTTAAATCTGATTTTTTGTTTCCTCTTCGTTGATAATTACCATTTGGAATTATAAATGAACAACAACTGTGAATTAATTAAATTATATTTGTTTTAAAAGTTTTGGTTAGTATGAAATAATTCTTCTATTTTTT
Source organism: Solanum lycopersicoides (assembly GCA_022817965.1). Taxonomy (NCBI): domain Eukaryota; kingdom Viridiplantae; phylum Streptophyta; class Magnoliopsida; order Solanales; family Solanaceae; genus Solanum; species Solanum lycopersicoides. Next base: position 79,125,073 of record CM040620.1, read on the forward strand.
AATAATCGTAGAGTACGTGTATGCATAAAATTTAAATATCTCAATCTTCTAGATATTCAAATGGGCATGAATGTGCAAATTTAACCATTTGATTTGGTTGTAGTTTATACCGATTATACAATAATGGTTGAAGATTCGAATAAAGAGTAAAATTTAGCTATGAAAGTACTGTGGAAGCATTAAATTATTAATTGCATGTTGATCTAAGAATTTTTATTTAAACGTCAATATATACTTAAGTAACTTTCACAAACGTAATAATCATATTTGTATGTTAAACCTATAGTTTGTATAATTGTCTTCCATCGCAAATTTTATGTTTGTTATGGAACTTTTGATTTGTATAATTCGCTAGATATATTCAATTTAACACAAATTGTTCAGTTTTGTATAAATATACCGAATCATATGATAAAAAAAGGTATGTTTGCTACGAATTACAAATAAAATAAACTGTGGCTATAGCATTTAATTCAAATTAATAATTTGCTATTTCATATAATTTTCCCTATATACTTATGCTAGCAATGTTTTTTTTGTGGGATTTGTTTTTGAAACAATAACGACACATTAATTTGTTGTGACAATTTTCTAATATTATTTTCATTTAGCATTGTATTGTTTTTTGGAATTGAGCTGCTTTTTTCATTGTCTTTTGATTTGGGCCTATATTTTCTATCTTTCTTTATATTGTGATTTGATCGTGTAAACTTAAATATTTTTATTTACTAATTTAAAATTCATTGTAGGAGAGAGATTTGCAAGATATTTTGTATGAAAAAGTGGGAGAGTCTTGGCATTTTATATTGGTTTGAGCGTTCTAATTTCTAATTTGATTATGTTTAGGAAATCATTTTCCTATTTTGTATGGGATTAGGAAAACAGTCATTTTTTTTCTTTTTTGTAATACTTTAATTTTTCAAATATCATATTAAAGATCATAAAATTAAAGGTCATTTTGATATATTTTTAATTTAGAATTACAAAATTTTTATTAATTAATTTTATTTTTTTAACTCCATATTAAATTAATTAGATTTTTTTAAAAAAAATAAAAGGAGAGGGTGTATGTTTTATGAAGTGTTGGTTGTCTTTTATGTTCAGAATTTTTTAATTTTTTAATTTCAATTAAAATAACGTGATCGTGATCTCACTTTTGGGTTTCGAACAATCCACCGAGTAAAATTACCAGCAAATGAGCGGTCTTTCGTACTAAAATTCAGACAAAATTTAGGACATGTTTGAACCATAGATTTCCCAAATAATATTTGAAGAAAAATTTAGTAAATAGTGTTTATTTACACTTTGTCATTATTTGATAAATATTTGGCAAATATCTCAAATTTTCAAATATTAGTTTTTTCTAGTATTTGGGTCAAATCTCATTATTTGGGCCAAATCTCATTATTTGAGATTTTTTAAAAATATAAATTTTATCCCAAACTTTTATCTTTTACAAAAACACCCTCTATAATTGTTGCTTGTGTTGTATCACATAATTTTTTACATTAACACCAAAGTTGTGACGAAATATTCGGTGAATGTTAAATGATGATATGGTTATTGATGAAAATGATGAACAATCGGCTCAAGATAACAAAGTCATGTGCTTTGTCTACTTCACGATATATGTAATGATACTTGTTGTACTCACTCAAAATTACCACATTGCTCTAGTATCATTGACACTATTTGTTATTATTGTAACAAAAATCCAATTGACTTGTAATACAAACTTATGGTTAGTTTTGATATTTTTAAAACTTATGGATATAAACCATATTTTTCTATGAAAGTGAAACATATTTCCCAAATACTATGGCCAAACACATGGTGAAATTTCACCCAAATTTTCATCCAAATAATATTTGCCAAGAATATTTGGAAATTTTTGGCCAAACGTTAGCTTAAAGAGGGAAACTTGTAAATATCTAGATCAATTTTTTTTATCAATATATACTATCAGTAGGGGTGTTAAATGGGTGGGTTGGGTTGAAATTAAAATATGTAAATAGGTTGAATAGAAATCGGCTTGGGTCTTGACCTACCCAAGTTTACTTTGGGCTCAAATGGACTAAAAACGGATTGGGTCTTGACCCGCCCAATTTGACTTGATTAATCTCAATAATTTAACATATTGATACTTAACTTTTATAATCACAATTTGAATTTTCGCTCAAGAATTTCTTGTTAAAAAAGTAACAAATGGATAGATAAATCTTAAAAGATATTAAATAGATAATAATTCATACTTTTAATATAGTAACATATTTTAATAAAAAGTTTTTTAAAACGGGTTGAAATTAGAGATTGAATTGGCTTAATTGAGAATTCTCTTCAAATAAGTTAGGCTTGAATGAGTTGAGATTGAACCCAATTCAAATTATTTTAAGTCCAACTCTTAAAATTCTAAACGGGTTATTATGTTTGAGTTTATTTTTTACGCCCTTAAATATTATACTATGCATAGTATCAATGAGTTGAACATGTTGAATATTTATCCATTGGACTAGGCGGTTTCCCATTAAAGAAAAAGAAAAAACCTACTTTGTTGATACTTTTGTAATTAGCAGGGAAGTTACAAGAAGAGGAATGTGAACAAGATTTTGTTATATTAGAAAAGAGTAACATAACAATAGACCAACAGAAGAATTGGTCAAACAGCTCTCATATCGGGCAGTACAAAAGTATTCTGCCCAAAGGAGCAAATACATACACAAAAGTGAAAAAGGTCATACAACTAATGACCTCTTAATTCAGACAAAATAATAATAATAATAGGATCAAGAAGCCCAACAAACAACAATATCAATTAAACTTAGAGTAGCAATGTGGTTAAATAATTAAGGGCATTTTGGTCCTCCTTCTTTGGTCTTCCAGTTGTTGTAGCAAGGGCAAACACCTTTGTTTCCATAGAAACCAGGAGGAACACATAGGCATGTCTTGCAGCACTTCTGGCAAAAGAACATGCATGGCTTGTGGTACTGTGTCTTGCTACATCTTCTTGTACATTGTGGCAGGCATTCTGTTGTCAAAACAATCTTATTTTATATTAGTAACTTGTTATTCCCCTCTCCTAGCTTACGTGTTACACTTTCTTTTTTAGTACGCTCGTCAAAAAATTAGTATTACCTTTCCAATAATTTTAATACAATAATTCATAACCACACAATTGATCAAGAAAATCATAAATTTTATGTCAAATCAAACAAAAATTACGATAATAATGTTAAAATTGACCAGTCAAATATAGCAGAGCAAAGAACAGGTGGTGGTTCTTGAAATTAGTTAAATTTGTAAAGAAACAGAGCTATTTTCTGGAATTCGAGCCTATGGTGGGGCAAAACCTTAGCGGTTAGGGTAGGTTGCAGCTATAACAAGGTATGGTAAATATGTAAATAACGATAATTTAGTTTAGTGAAAAAGATTATAACAGAGTATTAAATTAAGATAAAAATGTAAATAACGATAATTTAGTAAATTAATTTTTTATTCAGAGATATTAGAAAAAACAAGATAAATAAATTAAAATGGACCGTGTATGAGAAATCCACAGATCTCCACTTCTCCTAACTACTACACAGAATATTTAAATGTCAAAATACTGGAACATTCACCCAATCGGAGGCTATTAATCACTTAATTAATAACCGTAGTTTAGCATTTGTTAACTGTATTTAGGAGTTGCTGAGTTTTTTTATTCTGAGAACAAATTGTAATATTCCACCCAGACAAAGATTCCTGACACTAATCATCTCAATATTTTAATAATCTTAGGCTCAAATTGAGTTCTTTATTTATTTAGTTAAATAAATGATAGAAAAAACTTACGTGTTGGCTTCAAGCTCCCTGGACCATACCTTGACTGAAATAATAAGGAAATTTGTTAGAATAAAAGAAACAGAGTGCACAAGAGTGAATCTTAGTAGCTCAGTTGGTTGGCTATTTTAACAAGTGAGGTTTCGATTCCCCACATTATAATTCTTTTTCCATTTTCCGAAATAATTGAGAAAAATCAAACTTACACGATCAAGGTGATACTGGGCATCAGCAGCTAGAGCAGTGGTTGCAACCATGGAAATGGCAATAAGAGCCAAAAGGAAAAATGAAACAAGCTTTGCCATTGCTGATTTTTGCTTGACAGAAAGCAAAAGAAAAGAGTAGAAAGAGAGGTTTTTTTTGTGAAGTGTTTATGTAAGAGTGATTGATGAGAAGTGTTGAGGAGTTTGGACTATAAATAGACCCCTTTGGGATCAATTTATTATTTTATATTAGTAAAAGATTTGATCTGAATTTAGAGTAGTCTTCCTATTATGCCCCTTAATGGGGACATTTCTCACTCTATGTCAATGTGTTCTGTTTTTGCTTACTATATGGACTTTAACTCTTTTTAAGCATTCAGTCTAACCCTACTTGTGGGTCAATAACTGTCATATACAGAGTAATCGATGGTAAGTAATTTTTTATTTTTAATAAAAAGGTTTTGATTTGAGTTTTCTAGGTATATGATATTTTTACTAGTGGGCACTTTACTTTTGAAAGTGAAATTTTTCGATATGAAATTTGAATTTAATTCAAGCTTGAATACTGTGTGGAAAAAAAAACTGTCTTATGCCCTGCTTTACTATTATGTGCCTTGCAATTTGTAAGATTGTATTCCTTCAACAAGTTGATCTGTTACACTAAAAAGTCAGTCCAATATTTTCTTATAACAATAGTGTTTACGTCAATTTAAGCGCATATAAACTATCAATGTAAGGCATAAGCCATCATGTATCATAGGAAGCACAAGTTATTATGTGTTTGTTTTATCCATTATCACCGTAAATATATGGACTTCTGCATTATTGTCCTTTTGGTTTCATACACAAATTGTTTGTTTTTTTGTAATATTTAATCAATTTTGCTGTTTTTTTACTCCGGACTCATCAAGTAACTCTCTATAGACATAAATAAATACTAGAAATGACACACTACATATATTTTCCCTCTTATGGGATCTGACCTCTAATTTTGTTTCATTGATCGACTGACCATACCCATTCTGTTCTTAATTCCAATAATATATGTTTACATGATTACATCAGTTTATTTTTTTTATTATTAAAAGGGATTATATTACTTATTAGAAGGTAAAGAAAGATGTTAGTGTAGTATTTATTTTCTCTTTTATATGTAGGTGTTGATTTGATGCTTTAATTAAGTGAAAAATTACATATATTTAAGGCGGGGTTCTTTAAGGAATAGTAATAAATAAATTTGAAAATGCCGGTGCATAAAAATACAGCACTCCCATATGGGATGGTAGTTACAGAATCCAGAGAGCAGTCCAAGCACATGCAAGAGAATAGAGATTTCAAAGAATGGATGAGAATTATTGCCTTAAAATATTACAATTGGAATAAATAAATAAATAAAGCTTTTATTCATTTTAACAGTTACATAAGAGAGACGGATCTAGATCGAGTTCAAAATGAAAACATATAATAGATCAATCACAGAAATGTTCTTCTTGTTAGCTCTAAACTATGTATTCGCTCATTTTATCTTACGATCTTTTTCTCAAAAATTTTTGTCATTAAAATTCACTTGTTGAAATTTTAAATTCTGAATTCACGTTTATATTTGAGGCTTTGCTTTTTTATAGGAAGGCAGAAAATCACATGGGTTGTAAGGAAGTGGTGTTATCATGAAGATAATGAATTAAAGAAAGCATGGATTTGGATTTGGGAAAATGAAGATGTGAAATGAAACAAATAAAGAAAGGAAAAAAAGAAGGTGATGTAGTCTAGGTCCATAATTGAATTGAATTGAATGGAATGGGATATGTAAGTTGTAGAGAGATAAAAATAAAGGGAAGAGGGGGGCATAGCATGTGCAAGCATTTTGGGATCACATGAGCAAAAGATAAAACAAAGATGAGGTGAGGAAACATTATTTCCGCACTGTGCGCTGTAATCAATTATTTCTACCTCCACATGCATCTCTATTTTTCATCTCGCTAAATACCTAAATATGTCGTTTAACTTAGTTTCAGTCTAAATATTTTATATGATATAATACACACAAATGACTAATAGGACACAATTATTCTCGTAGATTATATGTATTCACTTGTTTAATTTTATACAAATTTAAATATTAACTTATATACATTCAAAATTAGAAAACAAAAAATACTAAGTTAGACTCAAATTAAATAATACGTTTATTATGCCTTTCCATTCGCCTAACTAGTTGCCCATTGCATTTCCTTTTAAGAAAGAAAAACACTTTTTATCACTTCTTTTAAGTCACCAGCAAAGTACATTGCTTTTTAACACTCAATTCATTTGCAACAATATGAATATAATAGGCCCTTTATTTCAGTTTGTGGGACAATTTTTTCTTTTTTATTTTGTTTTAAAAGGGAATGATATACTCCACTTTTTAAACTTCAAATTATTTCATCTTACATTTTTCAATTTTTTTTCTTAATAAGAACTTTTTATAACCATATAGTAATTGTTATGACATGTTAATACATTTCAAAAATCTTTATTTCCTTTATTTAAATTATATCACATAATGGAGTGTAATAGTAGATTAAAATTATATGTATTGATGGTATAAAAATTAGACCTGTGTATCTTAACATGCAACTTAGTTACCAGTTTTATCAGATTAATAATTGGTGTTGTAACAAAAAATTGACTGTTATTATCATTCTTAAGTTCTTTAAACTATCATCTTGAACTGTATAAAATATATTTGCTATAATTGACTATACATATAAGACTCCCCACCTTTAAATTTTAATATATATACACTTGCCCTTGACCACTTTAATTTGCTTCTTTTTTCTTTTTTCCTTTTTCTCCTTTTTTTAGAATACTGAAATTCAGTTGGAAATGCATCACATTGCAATTTGAATTTAATGTTGTTTGTAGGGATGGACGGGTTGGGTTGAGCTTAAACCGTAAAAATTTTAATCCGTTCTATTCTGTTCTGCATAGATTCATCTCGCATAATTTTTATAAATTTTTTATTCTAGTTAAGTTTGATACTAAATTTTTTTTTTTTACAAATTGATTCATTTTTTATTTAGTTATATTAATTTAATAGGATAGTGACTTAAAAATTATTTTTAGAAGTCAATTAGAAAACATGAAAGAAATTGTATTATTTTTTATTAAACTATTTTCATTTACTATCTTGAATGTTTTAATAGCTTTAAAAAAATTATTTTACTAAAATAATGTTCTATCTCTTACAACATGTAAAAAGTTAAAATTAAGCTTGAATCCATATAAAATTACATATACCCGCAACTTGTCCCACTCCGCATTAATTTTAAAAAACCACTTCAACCCGCGCCGCATCTCATCTGCCTTGCACAACCTTAAACCTGCCCCACCCTACATAGCCTTAAACCTACCCCGTCCCGCACCGTCTCATTATCATCCCTGATTGTTTGATGAGATGGTAAGGATAATGAATTATAAAATCGTTAACTATTCTCCTTTTTTTCAGTTTTACCTGATACATTTTTCATTTTCGTCAATTCAAACGAAATGCTAATATTAAAAAATTATATGTCCAATAATTACGCATATTGTGATAGTGGAAATATATTAATTATTAAAAATAGAAGTCCTCTTGATCGAACAACGATACTTCAAGTTACAACTTGTTTGGAATTGATTTGGGACAGGTAGAATTTTAGCAACTAGTGATATATCTAATCTTAAAAGCTTCATTATAAGTTAATGTGAAGTTGGATAAAGACACAAAAGGGAGTCAGCCAGCCTTTGATGCAATTATTCACTAGCACCACACTAAAAAGTTGTAGCATATATAAACACTTATGTTACACTTAATAACCTATAGTATTATAGTCATCCAAAAAATAATGACATTTTAATACAGTAAAATGTATGTATATGAAAATAATGAGCATGGCTAATGTGGTAAAATGATTGATTTATTTGAAAAGGCAGAAGACACACAGTGATATGAAAACAAAAACATGTGCACTTAACAGATGTACAATTTTATTTACAGCAAATGAAGAGATCACACACCTCTCCATCTCTGACATTAATACTTCTGTTCTCCTTTGTTTTGTTTTTTATTTGTGATTTCTCCGCTAGCTAATTGATAAATTAAAAATAAATAAAAAAATCCATCATTTCAAAAGTATAATGTTCTCTAAAAAATTCATACTTAGATCTCAAATTTAAGATTTTAGTTTTAAAAAATAGTGATTACTCAATCATAACCTTCCTTGATTATGCTTTTATTTGAACGGTATCTACAGTAGTACTAGGCGCTGCTTCAGAAGCGGTTCAAGATTATTAGTGGCTTAAAGCAAAAATTAAATGGGGCCTTAAACTTAAATTATTAATAACTTTTATATAATTTATTTTTTCTAGTTTTCATCTGATAATAGAAACATTCTTATTTTAATTTATTTTTAATTAGATATAGTATTCCAAATATATCGAATTTCTTTTAATAATTCCTTCATTTTTCAAGAAATGTTTACTTTTTTTACAAATAGTATTTAATATTTGTTAAAAAATAATAACTTATAAACAATTATTATAAAAAATAAGATCCCTTAAATTTGAAAGCATAAGACATATGTCTTCTTTTAATTTTCTGAATTATGGTCCATTGCTTAGTTTTACCACTACTTTTTTTAAAAAAAAAATAATAAATAAATACTGTTGTCTTCTTCTCCATACAATACGTAATATTTAAATAATTTGACTCCCTGTCCTTATATTATTGAGCTTTAGCGGTAATTAATTAGTAATTGTGATTAAATATATATTTTTAGTGGTAATTAACATTCTTTGTATATATCTCTAAAAATTTAGAAACATTTGATCTGATGACACTTAATTAATGCCGATAAAGATTTTAACACTCCTTATTAATGTGTCTATTTATTATTGACGCTAAAAGTTATTTTTATTGCAGTATCTCTCTAATTTAGACGATTTTTTTGCATAAGTTTGTTTTAAAAATAATATAATTAAATATTTACTAGTAGTAATTTCAATTTTAAATTTCTTATTTTATCATTAATAAAATATATGTATGATCTTACTTATATTTAAAGCTTATTTTAAATCACAAACTTCTTTTATTCTTTAATTCTATGACTGATCAAAAATCATTATAAAATTTGAGCGAAGGAAGTGCAAACAATACCAATATCTTGGCGGGCAAATAGTCAGAAAAAGGTTTGGTCAGTTGGACAGGGAAAAAATGTTAAGCATAAGCCAAATATTACTTTGTATACATATTTATTAAATTTCAAAACTTTAAAAATGAAATTTCTAATTTTGCGGTTGAACCAAATCCAAAAACTGATCTACATTGAAGTTTTTCAACTCTTGGAAATTTTAGTGTTGAATTTGTTATATTTTTAAAATTGGAGTACATAATACTGATCTATTTTAGTCCCGCCGTTTTAATTTTTCTTTTGTAGTCTATTTAATAAAATGTTTTTTTTATAACTTTTAAATTTGTTATTGCAATAAGATCGATAAAGTAAGGTCTAATGTCCCTTACTTGTATTCTTCTCTTTGAAGTTTTTTTTATTTATTAATGAAAATTTGTTAGTAAAAAAGAAAATTCTTAAATTTTAATTTTCCACATGACATATATATACGATCACAAGTTAACATAAATTTTGGTATATTTCATATATCTATAGTTTAAGATCATAAAATTCAAAAGTTCTTCTTTACTTTCTTAAATTTCTTATTCAGTTAAAATTAAACAAAACAAATAAATCAAATTGAAGATAATATTTGATATTCCCTCTATCCCATAATTAGATGGACACTTTTTATTTTTATACCGTAATTAAGAAAGCATCATTAATAGATTGATCACCTTTTTCTATTTTGCTTTTTCTTTTTTGCTCTTTTTTCATATTAATTAGCCTCTTGAAAAAAATAATTTTAAATCTTCAATTTTTGATTAAACTTTCAAAGGTCATATTACATATAGGTATAAAATAGAATCTTTTTATTAACTTCATCCTAATTTAAAAAGTGATCAAGTAATATACAATAGATAATTTTAATAATATTTCTATCTAATATGAAAAGTATGGGATATTGAACTTGATAGTTCACCAAGTATATGTCGTACTTTGACAAAAAAAAGTAGCTTTTTTGTTTTTATATTATGTGGTCGCCAATTTTGGTGCTGTACAAACGGCTACTTTTGTGACATTGCATTTATAACTTTGGAAAATTAGGTGGGTAAATTTATATTATTTAATTAATTATTATAGCTATAATTATTACTTATGATTATTAATAATGGTTAGTTATATTTGCTGGATTTGAATTTGTATAATTAATTGCGATTATAAAATTTGTCACGTTTGTATAATTTACAATTAACAATTCTTCGTTGATTTGTATTTGTACACGACTATTTGTATTTGTGTATGACAATGATTGCCTTTGGTTTTTTAGCTTCAATCTTTTTTTATAACTTAGTTTTCGGATTTTGTATTAAATAATTGATATAATGTAAATTGTATAATATAATGTGTATAACTGTTTAAAGTTCAGATGTTTATATTTGTATAAATTCGTTATAACTAGTTTTATCATATTTGTATAATTCGGAATTTGTATCACTCAGTTATACAAATACACGTGAATTATACAAACGAGAGCGGATTATACAAATTATTGCCCTCTCTGCCTTCACATCTCTCTTCCCTCTCCCAATCTAGCTCGCCTCTCTCCTCCCTCTCCCATTCTCACTCTGCTCTCTTCCTCCCATATCAAGTAATTACGAAGCTTAATTAGCAAACTACAACTATCAAATCTAATTAAGTTATTTTGAGTGGTTATATGCTTATATTTCCCTAGCCCTTTTGCAATATTAGGTCAGTGGTCTGAAGTTCTAAAGTAGTATATTTGAAGCTTACCACACGTTTGATTTTGAAAAAGAGACTAACATCAAAATATAAGTCCACAAAACTGAGAACCCAATCGCGAACTTTTTTTGGGCTAAGCCCATAAATAGAGGACTGTAAAGCCATGAGTAAGCCTATGGCAGGGAAAAGCCCATTTTCCCGATGAAGCGACCAGGCCCGATGACAATTACATGACGATGATTTCTGAGATCTATAGCCCATAAAACTAAAATCATGTGCCTTTGCTAAATACTTTAGTCAAATACTAGTATGAAATGTTACATAATTATGAAGAATATTTATTATATACTACCAAAGTTCAGATGATAAAAGATTAATCTTATTGAATTAAAATTCCTCCAGATGGACGAGTCCATTTTGACAAAGTACATTTCAGAAACTAAAAAAAGGTTATTTTTAGTAAAATTAGTTTTAACTCTGAGAAAACAAAAAAAACATTGTATGTGAGGAAATTATAGCAACAAGAATTGTAATAAGAACCAAATAATTGCCAGTCCAAAGATCTAAATAAGCTATAAAAAATAAGAATGATCAAAATAAGTTACTATTTAGAAATAATAAAAATAGGCATAGTCGAAATTCTTTTAACTTTATCTTAATATTTAAAACGTTTTCGTTAATCTCGATAACGTGTACATTTAATCGAAAAATTATAATTGCAAGACAAAATTTGGCACGAAATGGAAGAGCAACAAAATTCAGTTTAATTTCGTAATTTCTATGAAAAATTGAGGGTGATTGAATAAGTTCATTAATTTCTGGTACCCAAGTACCGTCTCAAGTAATTATATATTCTTTACCTTTTTAAAACCTCTCAAAACTAAAATCACTTTTAAAAAGTTCCAATATGTAATCATAGTTTTATTATTACATCTGTTTAATAAATTTATCTTTAATCATACTCATTGAGTCTTTACGGTTTATTTGTAAGGTTCTTTATATTTCTACTAATTTGTATCTTCATATGCTTGTTCATTTTAAATCTGATTTTTTGTTCCTCTTCGTTGATAATTACCATTTGGAATTATACATGAAACAACAACTGTGAATGGAATAAATTATATTTGTTTCTAAAAGTTTGTTAGTATGAAAGTTAATTCTCTATTTTTTAATAATCGGAGAGTACGTGTATGCCATAAAATTTAAATATCTCATCTCTAGATATTCAAATGGCATGAATGTGCAAATTTAACCATTTGATTTGGTTGTAGTTATACCGATTATACAAATAATGATTGAAGATTCGAATAAAAGTAGAAATTTAGCTGATGAAAAGTACTGTGGAAGCCATTAAATTATAATTGCATGTTACTAAGAATTTTTATTTTTAAACGTCAGATACTAATATACTTAAGTAACTTTCACAAACTAAAATCATATTATGCTGAGTAAACCTATAGTTTGTATAATTGTCTTCCATCGCAAATTTTTTTGTTGATGACGTTGATTTGTATAATTCGCTTAGATATATTCAATTTAACACAAATTGTCAGTTTTGTATAAATCATACCGAATCAATGATAAAAAAAGGTATGTTTGCTACGAATTAACAAATAAATAAACTGGGCTATAGCATTTAATTCAAATTAATCTATTTGCATTACATCTACATTATAATTATACTCATACTTATGCTAAGCTATATTTTTTTTTGTAGGAGATGTTTTATGAGAACAAATAACGGACACATATATTGTTGTGGACAATTTCAATATTTATTTTTCATTTACAGTTGTATTGTTTTTTTGGGATGTAGCTGCTTTTCATTCTTTTGATTTGGGCCTATAGTTTTCTATCTTTCTTATATTGTGATTGATCGTGTAAACTTAAATATTTTATTTACTAATTAAAATTCATTTAGAGAGAGATTGCCAAGATTTTGATGAAAAAAGTGGGAGAGTTTGCATTATATTGGTTTGAGCGGTCTAATTTCTAATTTGATTATGTTTAGAAATCATTTTCCTTATTTTGTATGGGATTATGAAAACAGTCATTTTTTTTCTTTTTTGTCAATACTTAATTTTTCAATAATACGATATTAAGATCATAAAATTAAGGTCATTTTATTAATTCTAAATTACAACATTCTTTATTAATTAATTTTATTTTTTTAACTCCATATTAAATAATAGATTTTTTAAAAAAAAAAAATAAAGGAAGAGGGTGATGTTTTATGAAGTGTGTGTCTTTTATGTTCAGAATTTTTAATTTTTAATGTTCAATTTAAAAATAAACGTGATCGTGATCTCACTTTGGTTTTACGAACAATCCACCGATAAAATTACCAGCAAATGACGCGTCTTTCGTACTAAATTCAACCAAAATTTAGGAATCATGTTTGAACCATAGATCCCAAATAATATTTGAAGAAAAAATTTTAGTAAATAGTGTTTATTTACACTTTGTCATTATTTATAAATATTTCGGTGGCAAATGATTCAAATTATCATAATTAGTTTATTTTATATCATAATAGTTGGGTCAAATCTCATGTGCTAATTTTGGGCCAAGTCTATGAGATTTTTTAAAAATATAAATTTTATCCCAAACTTTTTACTCTTTTACAAAAAAACACCCTCTATAATTGTTGCTTGTGTTGTATCACATAATTTTACATTAACACCAAAGTTGTGACGAAATATTCGGTGAATGTTAAATGATGATATGCTTATTGATGAAAATGAATGAACAATCGGCTCAAGATAACAAAGTCATTGTGCTTTGTTCTACTTCACGTAACTCATATGTAATGATACTTGTTGTACTCACTTCACAATTACCACATTGCTCTAGGTATCACTTGACACTTATTTGTTATTATTGCTAACAAAAAGCAATTGATCTGTAATACAAACTTTTCTGGTTTAGGTTTTGATATTTTTAAAACTTATTGATATAAAGCCATATTTTTCTAGTGAAAGGAAAACCATATTCCCAAAATACTAATGGCCAAACACATGGGGAAATTTCCACCAAATTTTCATTCCAAATAATATGCAAGAATATTTCGGAAATTTTTGCCAAACGTTAGCTTAAAGAGGGAACAACTTGTAAATATCTAGATCAATTTTTTTTTATCAAATTATACTATCAGTAGGGTGTTAAATGGGTGGGTTGCGGCCTCTGAAATTAAAGATATGTAACAAATAGGTTGGAATAGAAATCTGGCTTGGGTCTTGACCACCTAAGTTACCCTTTGTCAGGCTCTCACAATCGAAACCAAAAAACGAACGATTGTGGTTCGTCGAACTCCTGCCCAATTTTACTTGATTAATCGAATAATTTTAACATATTGATACTTAACTTTATAAATCACAATTTGAATTTTCGCTCAGATAGTTCTTGTTAAAAACAGATAAAAATGGATAGATACAATCTTTAAAAAGATATTAAATCAGATTAATATGCATTACTTTAATATAGAGTAACTATTTTAATAAAAAGTTTTTAAAACGGGTTGAAAATTAGGAAGATTGAACTTGGCTCTCAATTGAGAATTCTCTTCAAATAGTCTAGCTTGAATGCAGTTGAAGATTAACCCAATTCAAAATTATTTTAAGTCCAACCTTTTAAAATTCTATAAACGGGTTAATTATGTTTTGTTTATTTTTTACGCCCTTACAATATTATACTAATGCATAGTATCAATGATTGAACATGTTGAATATTTATTCCATTGGACTAGGCGGTTCCCATTAAAGAAAAGAAAACTACTTTGTTGATACTTTCTGTAATTAGCAGCGGAAGTTAAAAGAAGAGGATGTGAACAAGATTTGTTATATAAAGAGAACATAACATAGACCAACAGAAGAATTGGGCAAACAGCTCTCATATCGGCAGTACAAAGTTATTCTGCCCAAAGAGCAAATTACATACACAAAAAGTGAAAAAGGTCATACAACAATGACCTCTTAATTCAGACAAAATAATAATAATAATAGGATCAAGAAGACCAACAAAACAACAATACAATTAAACTTAGAGTACCATGTGTTAAATAATTAAGGGCATTTTGTCCTCCTTCTTGGTCTTCCAGTTGTGGTAGCAAGGGCAAACACTTTGTTTCCATAGAAACCAGGAGGAACACATAGGCATGTGCAGCACTTCTGGCAAAACAACATGCAGGCTGTATGTATACACGGTACTTTTTTCTTGCTACATCTTCTTGTACATTGTAGGCAAGGCATTCTGTTGTCAAAACAATTAGTTTTATATTAGTAAATTGTTATTCCCCTCTCTCTAGTCTACGTGTTACCACTTTTTTTTTAGTACGCCGTCAAAAAATTAGTATTACCTTTCCAATAATTTTATAACAATAATTCATTAACTACACAATGATCAAGAAAAAATCATAAATTTTATCAAATCACAAACAAAATACGAAATAATGTTAAAATTGACCGCCTCAAATATAGCAGAGCAAAGAACAGGTGGTGGTTCTTGAAATTAGTTAAATTTGTAAAGAAAACCAGGAGCATTTTCTGGAATTCCGAGCCTATGGTGGGGCAAAACCTTAGCGGTGTAGGGTAGTGTTGCACTATAACAAGTATGGGTAAATATGTAAATAACGATAATTTAGTTTAGTGAAAAAGATATAACAGAGTATTAAATTAAGATAAAAATGTAAAATAACGAATAATAGTAAATTAATTTTATTAGAGATATTAGGAAAAAACAAGATAAATAAATTTAAAAATGGACGCGTGTATGAGAAATCCACAGATCTCCACTTCTCCTAACTACACACAGAATATTAAATGTCAAAAATACTGGAACATTCACCCAATCGGAGGGCTATTAATCACTTAATTTAAACCGTAGTTTAGCATTTGTTAACTGTATTTAGGAGTTGCTGAGGTTTTTTATTCTGAGAAACAAATTGTAATATTCCACCCAGACAAAGATTCCTGACACTAATCATACTCAATATTTTAATAATCTTAGGCCTCAAATTGAGTTCTTTATTTATTTAGTTAAATAATGATAGAAAAAACTTACGTGTTGGCTTCAAGCTCCCTGGACCTACCATTGACTGAAATAATAAGAAAATTGTTAGAATAAAAGAAAACAGAGTGCACGCAGTGAATCTTAGTAGCTCAGTTGTTGGCTATTTTAACAAGTGAGGTTTGATTCCCCACATTATAATTCTTTTTCCATTTTCTAAATAATTGAGAAAAATCAAACTTACACGATCAAGGTGATACTGGCATCACAGCGTCAGAGCAGTGGTTGCAAACATTGAAATGGCAATAAGAGCCCAAAAGGAAAAATGAAAACAAGCTTTGCCATTGCTGATTTTTGCTTGACAGAAAGCAAAAGAAAAGAGTAGAAGAGAGGTTTTTTGTGAAGTGTTTATGTAAGAGTGATTGATGAGAAGTGTTGAGGAGTTTGGACTATAAATAGACCCCTTTGGGATCAATTTATTATTTATATTAGTAAAAGATTTGATCTGAATTTAGAGTAGTCTCTCATTATGCCCCTTATGATGAGGACATTCTCTCACTTCTATGTCAAATTGTGTTCTGTTTTGCTTACTATATGGACTTTAACTCTTTTAAGCATTCAGTCTAACCCTACTTGTGGGTCAATAACTGTCATATAAGAGTAATCGAATGGTAAGTAATTTTTTTTTTTAATAAAAAGGTTTTGATTTGAGTTTCTAGGTATATATATTTTTACTAGGTGGCACCTTACTTTTGAAAGTGAAATTTTTCGATATGAAATTTGAATTTAATTCAAGCTTGAATACTGTGTGGAAAAAAAAACTGTCTTATGCCCTGCTTTACTATTATGTGCCTGCAATTTGTAAGATTGTATTCCTTCAACAAGTTGATCTGTTACACTAAAAAGTCAGTCCAATATTTTCTTATAACAATAGTGTTTACGTCAATTTAAGCGCATATAAACTATCAATGTAAGCATAAGCCATCATGTATCATAGGAAGCACAAGTATTATGTGTTTGTTTTATCCATTATCACCGTAAATATATGGACTTCTGCATTATTGTCCTTTTGGTTTCATACACAAATTGTTTGTTTTTTTGAAATATTTAATCCAATTTTGCTGTTTTTTACTCCGGACTCATCAAGTAACTCTCTATAGACATAAATAATACTAGAAATGACACACTACATATATTTTCCTCTTATGGGATCTGACCTCTAATTTGTTTCATTGATCGACTGACCATACCCATTCTGTTCTTAATTCCAATAATATATGTTTACATGATTACATCAGTTTATTTTTTTTATTATTAAAGGATATTTATACTTATTAGAAGGTAAAGAAAGATTAGTGTAGTATTTATTTTCTCTTTATATGTAGGTGTTGATTTGATGCTTAATTAAGTGAAAAATTACATATATTTAAGGCGGGTTCTTTAAGGAATAGTAATAAATAAATTTGAAAATGCCGGTGCATAAAAATACAGCACTCCATATGGGATGGTAGTTACAGAATCCAGAGAGCAGTCAAGCACATGCACAAGAGAATAGAGATTTCAAAGAATGATGAGAATTATTGCCTTAAAATATTACAATTGGAATAAATAAATAAATAAAGCTTTTATTCATTTTAACAGTTACATAAGAGAGACGGATCTAGATCGAGTTCAAAATGAAAACATATAATAGATCAATCACATAAATGTTCTTCTGTTAGCTCTAAACTATGTATTCGCTCATTTTATCTTACGATCTTTTTCTCAAAAATTTGTCATTAAATTCACTTGTTGAAATTTAATTCTGAATCACGTTATATTTGAGCTTTGCTTTTTTATAGGAAGGCAGAAAATCACATGGGTTGTAAGGAAGTGGGTTTATCATGAAGATAATGAATTAAAAGATGGTGATGCGAAAATGAAGATAAGTGAAAACAAATAAAGAAGGTGATGTAGTCTAGGTCCATAATTGAATTGAATTGAATTGATTGAATGGGATATATGTAAGTTGTAGAGAGATAAAAATAAAAGGGGCATAGCATGTGCAAGCATTTTGGGATCACATGAGCAAAAGATAAAACAAAGATGAGGTGAGGGAAACATTATTTCCGCACTTGTGCGCTGTAATCAATTATTTCTACCTCCACATGCATCTCTATTTTATTTCGCCCAATGCCTAAATATGTCGTATAACATTATCAGATTTTATATGATATAATACCACCAAATGACTAATAGGACACAAACTATTTTCATAGATTAATGTATTCACTTGTTTAATTTTATACAAATTTAAGTATTTAACTTATATACGTCCAAAATTAGAAACAAAAAATACTAAGTTAGACTAAATTAAATAATACGTTTATTATGCCTTTCCATTCCCCTAACTAGTTGCCCATTGCATTTCCTTTTAAGAAAGAAAAACACTTTTTATCACTTCTTTTAAGTCACCAGCAAAGTACATTGCTTTTTAACACTCAATTCATTTGCAACAATATGTATATAATAGGCCCTTTATTTCAGTTTGTGGGACAATTTTTTCTTTTTATTTTGTTTTAAAAGGGAATGATATACTCCACTTTTTAAACTTCAAATTATTTCATCTTACATTTTTCATTTTTTTTCTTAATAAGAACTTTTTATAACCATATAGTAATTGTTATGACATGTTATATAAATTTCAAAAATCTTTATTTCCTTTATTTAATATATCACATAAGGAGTGTAATAGTAGATTAAAATTATATGTCTTGATGGTATAAAATTAGACCTGTGTATCTTAACATGTAACTAGTTACCAGTTTTATCAGATTAATAATTGGTGTTGTAACAAAAATTGACTGTCATTATCATTCTTAAGTTCTTTAAACTATCATCTTGAACTGTATAAAATATATTGCTATAATTGACTATACATATAAGACTCCCCACCTTTAAATTTTAATATATACACTTGCCCTTGACCACTTTAATTTGCTTCTTTTTCTTTTTCCTTTTTCTCCTTTTTTTTAGAATACTGAAATTCAGTTGGAAATGCATCACATTGCAATTTGAATTTAATGTTGTTCGTAGGGATAGGACGGGTTGGGTTGAGCTTAACTCGTAAAAATTTTAATTCGTCCTGTCCTACATAACAACTTTTATCCTTCTCAATCCGTCCTATCCTGTTCTGCATAGATTCGTCTCGCATAATTTTTATAAAATTTTCTATTCTAGTTAAGTTTGATACTAAAAATAAAATTGTACAAATTGATTCATTTTTTATTTAGTTATATTAATTTAATAGGATAGTGACTTAAAAATTATTTTTAGAAGTCAATTAGAAAACATGAAAGAAATTGTATTATTTTTTATTTAACTATTTTCATTTACTATCTTGAATGTTTTAATAGCTTTAAAGAAATTATTTTACTAAAATAATGTTCTATCTCTTACAACATGTAAAAAGTCAAAATTAAGCTTGAATCCACATAAAATTACATATACCCGCAACTTGTCCCACTCCGCATTAATTTTAAAAAACCCACTTCAACCCACGCCGCATCTCATCTGCCTTGCACAACCTTAAACCTGCCCCACCCGACATAGCCTTAAACCTACCCCGTCCCGCACCTTCTCATTATCATCCCTGATTGTTTGATGAGATGGTAAGGATAATGAATTATAAAATCGTTAACTATTCTCCTTTTTTTCAGTTTTACCTGATACATTTTTCATTTTCGTCAATTCAAACGAAATGCTAATATTAAAAAATAATTACGCATAAATTGTGATAGTGGAAATATATTAATTATTAAAAATAGAAGTCCTCTTGATCGAACAACGATACTTCAAGTTACAACTTGTTTGGAATTGATTTGGGACAGGTAGAATTTTAGCAACTAGTGATATATCTAATCTTAAAAGCTTCATTATAAGTTAATGTGAAGTTGGATAAAGACACAAAAGGGAGTCAGCCAGCCTTTGATGCAATTTTTCACTAGCACCACACTAAAAAGTTGTAGCATATATAAACACTTATGTTACACTTAATAACCTATAGTTTTATAGTCATCCAAGAAAATAATGACATTTTAATACAGTAAAATGTATGTATATTTTTTTAGAAAATAATGAGCATGGCTAGTGTGGTAAAATGATTGATTTATTTGAAAAGGCAGAAGACACAGAGTGATATGAAAACAAAAACATGTGCACTTAACAGATGTACAATTTTATTTACAGCAAATGAAGAGATCACACACCTCTCCATCTCTGACATTAATACTTCTGTTCTCCTTTGTTTTGTTTTTTATTTGTGATTTCTCCGCTAGCTAATTCATAAATTCAAAAAAAAAAAAAATCCATCATTTCAAAAGTATAATGTTCTCTAAAAAATTCATACTTAGATCTCAAATTTAACATTTTAGTTTTAAAAAATAGTGATTACTCAATCATAACCTTCCTTGATTATGCTTTTCTTTGAACGGTATCTACAGTAGTACTAGGCGCTGCTTCAAAAGCGGTTTAAAATTATTAGTGGCTTAAAGCAAAAATTAAATGGGGCCTTAAACTTAAATTGTTAATAACTTTTATATAATTTATTTTTTCTAGTTTTCATCTGATAATATAAACATTGTTATTTTAATTTATTTTTCATTAGATATAGTATTTCAAATATGTTGAATTTCTTCTAAAAATTCATAATTTCTACAAATAGTATTTTATATTTGTTAAAAAATAATAACTTATAACCTATTATTATAAAAATGAAATCCCTTAAATTTAAAAGTGTAAGACACATATCTTTTTTTAACATTATCGAGCCACCAATGTGCTGCTTTTATCATATTCCCTGTGCCTTCTTTAATTTTCTG
This sequence comes from Solanum lycopersicoides, assembly GCA_022817965.1. Classification (NCBI taxonomy): domain Eukaryota; kingdom Viridiplantae; phylum Streptophyta; class Magnoliopsida; order Solanales; family Solanaceae; genus Solanum; species Solanum lycopersicoides. Next base: position 79,145,833 of record CM040620.1, read on the forward strand.
AATTATGGTCCATTGTTTAGTTTTACTATTACTTTTTTTAAAAAAATAATAATAAATAAATACTGTTGTCTTCTTCTCCATACAATACGTAGTATTTAAATAATTTGACTCCCTCACCTTATACCATTGAGCTTTAGCGGTAATTAATTAGTAATTATGGTTAAATATATATATTTTTAGCGGTAATTAATATTCTTTGCATATATCTCTAAAAATTTAGCAACATTTGATCTGATTACACTTAACTAATGCCGATAAAGATTTTAGCACTCCTTATTAATGTGTCTATTTATTGCCGCTAAAAAATATTTTTATTACAGTGTCTCCCTAATTTATACTATTTTTTTTGCATAAGTTTGTTTTAAAAAATAATATAATTAAATATTTACTAGTAATTTCAATTTTAAATTTCTTATTTTATCATTAATAAAATATATGTATGATCTTACTTATATTTAAAGCTTATTTTAAATCACAAACTTCTTTTATTCTTTAATTCTATGACTGATCAAAAATCATTACTCTCTCCGTTTTAAATAAGATAGCCTAGTTTGACTTGAAACAGAGTTTAAGAAAAGAAAGAAAAAATTTTAATCTTGTGGTTCTAAATTAAAGTTATGTCAAATGTACTAAAATATATTTTAATCTTGTGGTTTTAAATATGCCACGTAGAAAGTTAAAGTTAAAGTGTTGCCAAAAAAGAAAAGGGGTCATTTTTTTTTTAAACAAACTAAAAAGAAAATAGTGATATTTTTTTTAAAACGGAGAGAGTATAAAATTTGAGCTAAGGAAGTGCAAACAATACCAATATTTTGGCGGGAAAATAGTCAGGAAAAGGTTTGGTCAGTTGGACAGGGAAAAAATGTTAAGCATAGGCCAAATATTACTTTGTATACATATTTATTAAATTTAAAAACTTTAAAAATGAAATTTCTAATTTTGCGGTTGAACCAAATCCAAAAACTGATCTACATTGAAGTTTTTCAACTCTTGGAAATTTTAGTGTTGAATTTGTTATATTTTTTAAAATTGGAGTACATAATACTGATCTATTTTAGTCCCTCCATTTTAATTTTTCTTTTGTAGTCCATTTAATAATTTTTTTTTTTTTTTTATAACTCTTAAATTTGTTATTGCAGTAGAATCGGTAAAATAAGGTCGAATTCCTTTTACTTATATTTTTCTCTTCGAAGGTTTTTTTATTTATTAATGAAAATTTCTAAGTAAAAAAAAAATCTTAAATTTTAATTTTCCACATTACATATATATAAGATCACAAGTTAACATAAATTTTGGTATATTTCATATATCTATAGTTTAAGATCATAAAATTCAAAAGTTCTCCTTTACTTTCTTAAATTTCTTGTTCAGTTAAAATTAAACAAAACAAATAAATCAAATTAAGATAATATTTGATATTCCATCTATTCCATATTAAATGGACACTTTTTATTTTTATACGGTGATTAAGAAAGCATCATTAATAGATTGATCATCTTTTTCTGTTTTGCTCTTCTTTTTTTTATTCTTTGTTCATATTAATTAGCCTCTTGAAGAAAAAAAAAATAGATCTTCAAATTTTGATTAAACTTTCAAAGGTCATATTACATATAGGTGTAAAATAGAATCTTTTTATCAATTCATCCTAATTTAAAAAATGATCAAGTAACATAAAATAGATAATTTTAATACTATGTCTATCTAATATGAAAAGTATGGGATATTGAACTTGATAGTTCACCAAGTATATGTCGTACTTTGACAAAAAAAGTAGCTTTTTTGTTTTTATATTATGTGGTCGCCAATTTTGGTGCTGTACAAACGGCTATTTTTGTGAGAGTTTTTGGTCAAAAACATTCTTTAATTATACTCCAAATTTAAACTATATTTTTAAAGTATCATTTCTAGCAGAAAATATCCTTTAACTATACTCCAAACTTAAACTGCATCCTTAAAGTATCATTCTTACCATAAAATATCCTTCAAGTATTTTAAAGTGAGCAATTTTCATCCTTCTATTTGAATATCTCGTAAAACTATCCGATATATCCTATAAAAATTAAGTCGTCCCTTTCTAATTATTATTCTTAGATATGCCAAGAATATTATCGTAAATTTTTTCGTAATTGAGTTAAGAATTATGCAAAACTTTTAATTTGACCATTTTTTTAATTCACTTTTCATGTAATTTTAATTAAAAATATTATTAGTTTAAATATGTTTCTTCTCAATTGAATATGCTAGAAGTGACATTTGTTGGAGACTTCCGCTTCTAATAATGTAGAATGAAACTTAAATACGAGACATAATCAATATTTTGGTCACTTCAATATTAGATTGACTTAAAAATCTATTGAATTATTTGGTTAAGAAAAAGATAAAAATAATTAATCTCCAACTTCTTTCGGTTAAGAAAAAGGCAAATTATGTACGCGCATATTTTCTGCTAAAAATGATACTTTAAGGATGTAGTTTAAGTTTAGGGTATAGTTAAAGGATGTTTTCTGCTACAAATGATACTTTAAGGATGTAGTTTAAGTTTAGGGTATAGTTAAAGGATGTTTTCTGCTACAAATGATACTTTAAGGATGTAGTTTAAGTTTTGGATATATTATTTAATCAATTATTATAGCTATAATTATTACTTACGATTATTAATAATGGTTAGTTACATTTGCTGGATTCGAACTTGTATAATTAGTCGCGTTTATAAAATTCGCCACGTTTGTATAATTTAAAATTAACAATTCTTCGTTGATTTGTATTTGTACACGACGATTTGTATTTGTATATGACAGTGATGCCTTTGGTTTTTTAGTTTCAATCTTTTTTTATAACTTAGTTTTCAGATTTTGTATTAAATAATTGGTCTTAGTTTTCAGATTTTGTATTAAATAATTGGTATAATGTAAATTGTATAATATAATGTGTATAACTGTTTAAAGTTCAGATGTTTATATTTGTATAAATTCGTTATAATTTATCATATTTGTATAATTTGGAATTTGTATCACTCAGTAATACAAATACATGTGAATTATACAAACGAGAGCGGATTATATAAATTATTGCCCTCTCTGCCTTCACATCTCTCTTCCCTCTCCCAATCTAGCTCGCCTCTCTCCTCCCTCTCCCATTCTCACTCTCCTCTCTTCCTCCCCTATCATGTAATTACGAAGTTTAATTAGTAAACTATAACTATCAAATCTAATTAAGTTATTTTGAGTGGTTATATGTTTATATTCCCCTAGCCCTTTTGCAATATTAGGTCAGTGGTCTGAAGTTGTAAAGTAGTATATTTGAAGCTTACCACACGTTTGATTTTGAAAAAGAGACCAACATCAAAATATAAGTCCACAAAACTGAGAACCCAATCGCGAACTTTTTTTGGGCTAAGCCCATAAATAGAGGGCTGTAAAGCCATGAGTAAGCCTATGGCAGGGAAAAGCCCATTTTCCCGATGAAGCGACCAGGCCCGATGACAATTACATGACGATGATATCTGAGATCTATAGCCCATAAAACTAAAATCATGTGCCTTTGCTAAATACTTTAGTCAAATACTAGTATGAAATGTTACATAATTATGAAGAATATTTATTATATACTACCAAAGTTCAGATGATAAAAGATTAATCTTATTGAATTAAAATTCCTCCAGATGGACGAGTCCATTTTGACAAAGTACATTTCAGAAACTAAAAAAGGTTATTTTTAGTAAAATTAGTTTTAACTCTGAGAAAATAAAAAACACATTGAATGTGAGGAAATTATAACAACAAGAATTGTAATAAGAACCAAACAATGTGTCCGTGAAAATGATCTGTTAGTGAATTATGTTCAATTTTGATTGCTTTCCTTTTTCTTTTATTATGAATGTACTACAATTTCATATAAATAATTCACAAATATTTTATCTTACAAACTTTCCTACATCACTTTTCACTCCGCCTAAAATGCAAATACTTTCTTTCAAAAAAAGCAAGTTCTATCTTCTAAACTGCCACAAACTTAAATCCATAACCAAATATGGTAAAGGTTTAGTTATATTGCAATAATGAAAAAATACATAAAAATAAATGTCCACCGCCCATATGTGCATTATGATTTTCCTTTGTGTCTTGACTACATTTTAATAAGGTTTAACTTTTGTTTTATAATAATATAAAGTATATTTACATGATAACTAGATTCAATTCATTTAGAACTAGCTATATATCAACTATATATAATTCTTAGAATAATCAACATGTCATAAATGGATTCAAAAATATGAATATTGCATAGGTGAATCAAAACTAGGAATATTAAAATTTGTAGAGTTAACTAGAAATCTTGTTATTTCTAAATTTTTTTTAAAAAAATACGATGTCAAAGTATCACTATTCGGTGAAATTTCACCTATCAAATGCTTGAAAGTGTTATTTAATACGAGTAATCATATTTTCAGTATATATTTAATTGATTTAACACTAATAAAAAAAAGTGTAAAACATACCATTTGGAAGATCACCAAGTCAATTGAATATTTGAAGAAGAATTATGACTAGAACGGTAAACCTACGATACCTACTAGCTAGGTTGAGATATAATGAAGTTATTTCATGACATAATGACCTTGTTTACGCCTTATGGGAGGTAAATACCCACAACAAATTTGCGTCTTCCTAAATATGGAGAACTAAATATTGCTAATATCGTGATGGCTAAAAGGTTCACTTTTATGTTATGGGAGTACTTCAATAGATATTGGAGTCTTTAAGCAAAAAAAAAAAAAAGAATAAACAATTAATATTGGAGTCGTATAATGTCATATTATCCATAACCATATATTGTCTCTACTTTGATCCGCAATAGAAATTTAAGTATATGCTAAGTTATGCTTTTCGAGGCTTAATCCTGAGATTGATGTTGAAAAAGTAAGAAATATTGGGTAAAATTTAAAATTATTGATTAAAAAGTACGTATTATGTCTTCGAGTATATATGCTTTTGGTGTAGTTGTTGCAATGAAATAAGCAATGAGTTATTGAGAATGAGTTGGAGTTAAGTACATATAAAACACAACAAAAATTGTATTTGGAGAAAACTAATACTAATCATAAAATAGTATGTTATTTTCTCAAAAGCCAATTACATCTGAATTAAATTTTATTTTGAGAACTTCCATATGCATTTATATGGAAGTTCTATTCTTTCATGCAAATGTTGAGACAAATTTATGACTAGGGATTGAGTTCTTAGACAAAAAGGTAAATTAATATTACTTTCATTAATAACTGATCAAAGCAAATAGTTTTTTTTTTTTCCTTTTTAAATGAGCTATTGTACATATTTGGCACGTGTACAATATGTTCCTAAATTCTGCTCTGAGAAGTTAAGAGGAAATGAAGTTTGTGTTACTTTAGTCAGAGGCGAAATGCATATTTATATTTTATTGTTGGTATTTGTTAGGTAGTTTTTGACTAATTTGTAAGATGACAATCTTATATTCACTAGTAATATTCCAGTAACATAATGCAGTCAACATACATTTTTGGCCTCATCCTCTTCGTGTTATGACTTTTTCTTAAACCCATTTAGCGGCACTATTAGGTTAGTTAAAAGATATTGTTTGTAAATTTATTAAATAGTATCTTTGATTCGTACGTAAATCTAGATTTATAAATCAGCTAATAATAATGAAAATATAGATGGTTCTTTTTAATTAAACTTGCCATTTCTTTTATTAAAGATAGGTGTAATTTCTAGTATTATTAGTTGACCATTATACTTAAGTTCAAAGAACAACTGTTTTAAACCAAGTTCATCAAATTGAAACTTTTAAAGGGCAGAAGTGCTGTTTTATTTCCACACGTACGTGGTGTTAACTGTTAATTATAATACATAAAACCAACCAGAAACAGACACATTAGTAGTTTTAATAAAACAAGACACCTAAGTGGTCTCATGTCACATCACCTGGCGTCTATCCAATTGAATATAAGGGGTACGGCATTTATAAGATAATGTTTTTCATTTACTTTTTGAATTTGCTTAATACGATTCAAAATAAATTCTTACTATAATATTAAAAATAGTCATTGAATATGAAAAATTATTCAATGAAAAAGAGTAATTTTTTAGTAGTGTTTATTGGGTAAACGCTAACCAAATCATCACTAACTTTTTAAAAGATTTTTTAGAAGAACAAGACAAGTTTTCAATTGTTAGGATACAGTAAAACATGGTGTAAATTAAAGTTTTATCTTTTCTTTTCATATCAAATCCCAAGTCCTTTGTGACGAAGGAATTATTTTGTATGTATGTACTTTCAGTGTAGGACTATAAGAGGACCGCATAAACAAAATTGTGACAATATGTTGGGGACTACTGCTCTAAAGAGTGAGATAATAATCTGCATCAATTATTTTAACTAAACCAATAGATTTGCACATAAACTTATCATACTTAATCATGGTTAATTAATTAACATACAATCTCACTTAATTAAGAAACAATAGTAAATTTATATAATTTGACGGAAGCGTAAGAACATCGAGTCATTCTCAACTACATCACCTTTTTTTATAAAAATAAAAAATCGAGTGATTTCCATTCCATTCTCTTGTGCAGTGCCCATTTTCTACATCTCGACCAGAACCTAAAAGATAGACATGACACCAAAAAGAAAAGGGAAAATCCAATTTTTATAATATAACTAAAAAGTAATCGCTTTTAAGTGACAAGGAAAGTCGTAAAGATTTGATTTTTTTTAATTTTAATAACCAAGATTTAGATGATTTCAGTGTGGGGAAGTTCTAATGACTCCATTTCTCTTACTCTACCCAACTCATTTGTCAGTGTTCAAATCTTCATAATGCACAGTGCACGTGCACACATGTTAATAGCCTTGACAAATGACAACGACGACATGCTATTTGCTTTGCGTACTATTCAATATTCGATGAATAATAAATTTATCCAAATACTTTTTGTATAACAAAATTTAAATTCATAATTTTGCGTCTAACTCAAACATCCAATTAATAGTGTGCCCTGACTAATAATGGAGTCATCAAATAAATTTAGTGAATGGACCGGCCACTATGATTTTATGTGGAATCACTTGACATATTCTACTAATTCTTTAACTTTTGCTTTCTCCTATTTTGTAATATAAAGTTTGAAGATCATGAGGATCACTTGAGCAACATTATTATTTTATTAGAAGCTATATAGACTTTAGAGTCAGCTTTATAATTAATTACAAGGAAGACTGCATTATAGCAAGACAAGATGAGTAGATATGTGGGCCTAGAAGAGTTAAATATAAAATTCTTGCAAAGCTGAGATGATGCAACTTGATTAAAAATTGTGTTCCTCCTATTGTCTGCCAGAGAGTTCAATGGAGAAATAAAATATGACAAAAATATTGTAGTATTCTTTTTTATATACTATAGTATACTTATCTGTCTATTGGTGGTTCCTTGGAGTACAAAAGCTCCAAAAAAACTCAACTCTATAATAATGCCTGGCTGAACTGGAAATTATCTGTTGTTACTTTATAAAGGGGACATATTATCTGTCTTGCACACCATGGAAGTCATACAGATGAAGTTTCTTCAATATTCTTGATCAATAGTCCATTGCACTAATTATGCGTGAGATTCTGATCACATGTTAGTAACTTTAATCATAGTCCCTATTTTCTTGAATCGCCAAGAGTTTTCTCTTCTCTAATTAAACAAGACTCTAATTTAGTCAAATATATATGCCACTTTGGTACGATTAGATAATATTTGATTTGAAGTTGAAAAAACGAATATGTGACGTTGGAATTTGTATTAGACCTGATTAATTCAACACATTAGAAGGTATTTTATCAAATTATTTCACTTTTAAGTATTTTTCTTAAACAAGACTTTTATCCTATGCAATTCCAGATTGAACTATTGAAACATTAAAATGGAGTACTGTTTAACAAGCAAAAAAATTAAATACTTAAAAATAAAATCTTCTGATGAGTAATAATTTTATATATATATATATATCTTGTTTGAGTTACAAGAAAGATTCTTCTTTTAGGTGGAATTCATCAATTTTGTACATCAAATTATACACAAAAATATTCAAGCACAAACCACAATGAAATTATAAAACTATAATCAACTTTATCTGATACATAAATTTAAAACTCACCTTTAATTTTAATTAATATATTTTTCTTGGACGAAGAATCATATGATCTAAGAGGACTCAGAAACAACTTCGCCGCCATCAACTTCTCTCCGGTGAAAATTCCGGTGACATCCACACGCTGCACAAGTAAGGGCGGCGGTTCCATCATCTCCGGTTGCCATGAATTCACGGCAGCCGTCAACGGCGTAACCTCCGATATTTGCCGCATGGTTCCTTTGACATTCAACGTATCGTACGTTCCTAATCGTCGATGATCCACTGCTGATCCTTCTCACCACAACTTGTCTCTTTTTCATCATTTTTTCAAATTATTAAAAAATGAAACAAAAATATTAAGGAGAGACGACTTTATTATGAAAATTTTGATACTCTCTTGTATTTTGAAGCTAAACCTAACCCTAGCATGTTAATATATAGCTAGTAGACTTGCTACTTCTGTTCATCTTTCTTCATGCTATACTAAAAGTTAAATTTTCTTTTAAATATTACTTTCTCAGTACCTATTTATATGACTTATATTTTAAATCAGTCTAAAAAAAGACATATTACTTTAAAATTACCAATTTATCTTTAAAAACTTATGACTTATTTTATACTATAATTTTTTTTAAAAAAATATTTTTAAAATATTTTATTTAGTTAAGTAAGGTTAATTTAACATCTGATTATTTGAATAATGTGTCAAGTCAAATCAACTAATGATGCATGTGGACTGTGGAGTAGTTTCAAATTTATAATAACATAAAGAATGGAAAAAGGAAAACAATTTGGAGAAGTGGGGGTAGGAAGATAGTGGCATTTTTAATTTCAATGATTGTTTCAATACTCTTTTTGGTCCAAAAATTAGGCAAGATTCTCCGATCACACACATACTACAAATTTCACCTCACCATTTAAAAGTTGCCACATCGTGTAAACTTTTAGACTAAGTTTTTTTTTTCTATTCTTTTTTCTACTCGTATCTCTAAGTTTACTTTTTCGAAATTTGGGACGAGATTGGTTTGTCTTAAAAAGTTAGACATGATGTTGGTGGCTGGGTCAAAGAAGGGGATAAAAGACATTTTAGAAGATAGAAATTTAAGTAAAAAGAAAACAATTTAAGGCATAATACAATTTTACATGTTATACCTGCATCGTTAATTCAAAAATGTTATAGCTCAAGAGAAACAAATCTACGAGATTTAACTATTTTCCCAACTATTTTTACAAACTCTTACTTGCAGGGCTAACTTGACTAATGTCTTTAATCTCTCTCTATTTGTTTCATATAGTATTAAAGCTAATAAGGATTTAACATTTAGCCTCCCAAATATACTCTTTGTTTTTTTTTACTGAGGAAACCTTTATAGTTATATACCCAATTACCCACCTAATCTCTTATCAGATTCTAGAGGTTGTGAAACAAACTCAATCCGTCTGATCTACCTAATTTATTGTGGGTTATTGATTCGGTTATTCATTAGCTCGATTTATTTTAATTTAACTCATTACAATTCATCAAAAATTAGAATGACATGTAACCCGTATTGGGTAATGAGAAATCTTATCAAAATATTTCTTTTTTATTTGATATGTTATATATAGTCATAAAAAAAAAAAAAAATTATTAGGTGATAAAATAGTTTAAAAGAAACAATCAAACAATTAAGTTCACTAAGAATTTGATTAAGTCTTGACCCATTATATGACATATTACCTAGTCCGTTTTGACCCATGCAAATTTGGTTAGATAATTGGATCTTCACCTGATTGTTGTCTTACCCATTATAATTTGCCCAAATTTGATTGAACTGATCCCATTGACACCCTACTCATATCCTAAAGTTTGTGGCGCAAACCTCAGCAAGGATGTTGAGTCCTCAAGGAGATGGTGAGTAAATGTGGCGTTAATGACGGAGAAGATTCCGATGAGGACAAATTGAAAAGAAGGGCCAACGGATTTATAGGCTAGCAAGTTTTATACAGAAGGTACACATGACATATTAGTCAAATTAGTCAAACATAACACAAGTTTACTTGGTACATGCGATTTTAGCTTTAAGTTTAATGATGACATAGCCTAAAGAACAAATTAAATTAGTGATATTTGTTGGATCAAAACAAATAATACGTGTCATTAGCTTCATGAGTAGTTTTAATAGTTCGAGGAATTACAAGGGCAGCAAGAAGCACATCCATTATAGTATTGCACTATTTTATAGTAGCATTTAAATCTTCTTCTTATATTATAATTAATCAACAAATTAAAACACTAGGCTTTTTATTAGAATTTCCTTGTGGTAGATGTTAATTAATGATGGAGATCTTTTGAATGAGGGTTTGAATTGATCGTTCAACTGCCTTAATTTGAAGTCTATATAGAAAAGAAAGGTGGTGATTTTCTTGCTAATTAGTTCGTCGTTAAGCTAATGGAAATTATTTGCTTTAGTGGCCAAATGAAAAAAGTCATTGATTTACGTGCTAATTCCACAATATGTAGGTCCTTTAATGATGTTTAAAAGCCAGGTTACTATTTCCACTATGACAACAACTCTTCTATTTTCTAGTAGCATCCATAATGCCAAATTAATTAAACTCAATTTTTAAAATTCCTAGAACAAAAAAAAATAAAATTGTTACATTATTTGACGTTAACACTAAATAATGCATGTATCGAAGTGTTTTTTTAAAATTATTTAAACCAGTTTAGTTTAATCTTTCTCAACATGGGAGCCAAAGACATCTCTTTCCTTATTCTTGGTTTTATTTTGTAGCATTAGTTGTAACACGCAATCACTTAAACTTTCCAGCTAAAAAATATCACATGCTTTGGATAGATGTTTCTTAATTATTAATGTTATGACATGTTTAATATTATAAATTTCAAAAGTTTTATAATCACACTACAAAAATTGTTATAGCTAAAATCACAAGTTCTAAAAATATTTATGATCTTTTTTTAATTTACACTTATATTCATATGATTGGAGCTAGAGTATTAATTACGATTAGTGATTTTTGTCAAAACTTATGTGTTTATGTTAAAAAATCATAAATACTTTATTCTGAATATATATAATAAAAATTTAGTCGAATGATCATATAAATTGAAACAAAAAAAACTTCAAATTGATTGATGCTAACCTTTGGTACTAGCTTGCTCATTAAATATATTAGAAAGATTTGAAAGAAAAAATTGACGAATGGAGGTTGAAGGAGTAACAAATTGTTAATAAAATTGTGATTGGATGCAATAAGAGGTGTAGTTGAATATATGAAAAATGGATAGAATTGAGAAGCATCTCAACCATAGAGGCAAAATAGCTGACATTCACAAAAAAATAAAGAGAAACATACATTTTCAAGAAGCACGTGCCTTTATCAAATTATATTGGATGAAGTGTTTTGCTTACACAAACTGGAGCCATAAGAAGATCATATATTCAAGAAAAATAATAATGTAATAGTCCCACCTCAATCCCTACATATCAAAAGAAAAACACACACAAGCATATGCTATACTGCAAAAAAGAAATAAAGAGAAAAACACACACACAATACACAAATTTTAAAAGAAACGTAATTGTTCGAGATATTTATCGTACCTTATATAATAGTGGGTAATTATAAGTACGTTCTTTTTATAAAATTATAATCATATTTAGTCAATTCTGAAAATTTGTTAGTCATGAGTCAATTCAAACAGGTCCTCCAGTTGCAATCTAGTACTCCATAGTCATATAATTCATATTAAGGGTCTGTTTGGCAATGCGATATTGCATCATGATATGAAATTATGAGATGAAATAAAAATTTTGTTTGGACATGCGAAATGAAATTTTTGTGTTGTAAATTTTCTCATAAACATAAAAATCTCATAAGTTCTAAAACTATTAAAATAGCCCCAATTGTTTATTCAATATTATCAAAAAAGCAAAATATTATAAAATTGTATGATAAATTATTATAAAATTATTTGTTCTCCATTTAAGTAATTGTTTCATCACTATATTTGAGTACAAATGAATCACCTTTCACGGCCTCTTTAAGCTTTTATTACTCAACGATCGTGAAGTGTGAGTTAAAGTGATTACATGTTGATGAGAATAATAAATTTTATATCGGTGAAAATAATAAATTTTAAAAAGTAATAATGTAATTATAAAAAAAATTACGTGTGAAATAAATGGTTAGATAAATGTGGGGTTGTTTAACAAAATATAAACTTGTGGATCAATTTTTGTATTAAAATAACTCAAACATGATATGTATTTCCATATGATTTCATATCATAGTTTTTGGAGAATATTGTATCACATCTCATAATATAAAATCAGTGTAAAATTGCATATCCAAAACGCTGATTTTATCTCACGTTACCATATCGTGATATGATATCACACGACCAAACGCCTACTAAGTCAGTCAAATGTTGAGAGTATGATATGACACACCTTAAATAACATTTAAGGTAAAAATTAAAAGCTACTTTCCACCATTAACTTTTTTTGATTGTTTTAAAATATTTTATTAGAAAATGTAAAGTCATTAAGAAATTCATTAAAAAGAAGGGTAGATATGAAAAAAAAGAGTTGCAAGAATTCTCTTAAACTTTCGAGAATTCACTTGTTTTGAACTCTAAAAAGTACTAATAATTTACTTAATATGAACTAGAGGGAGAACCTAATAATAATTCCACTATTCATTTTACTTGTTCAATTTGACAAATTTAAAAGTAACAGTAGATAGATAGGAAAAAAAGTTTGATGTATTCCTTTACGTTGTCCTTTAAATCTCATTATAAAACTCGCACATACCTTTACCGTTATAAAAGTAGATCACATATACTCTTATTGTTACAAAAATGATTCATATATAACCATTCATCCAACGAAAGTAGAAAAAAACATTTTAAAATTATTTTATATATTAAATTTTTACAAAATCATTTAGAGGTATATATTATCCTTTTCACACATATTCTTTTACTAATTCTTTTATCAACATAAATCTTATTTTAATTTTCCTTTCATTCTTTAGCGTAAAACTATGAGGAAATAAAGTGTGTATGAAAAAAAGAAACTAATTATTTTTCCGAATATGCTGCAGTTTATTTTTTAATCCGCAAATAATATTAGGACATATATTATAAATTTTAGTATAGTGAATATCTAATTTTAGTACCGTAGATGGAAAAAAATATTAGTTCTAGAGAAAGTAATTAAAAGATTATTATTCTCTCAATCTCAAATCATCTGTCGTCATTATTTTCTAAAAACAATTATCTTAAAAAATTTACTAGAGTATTATTTTTAGAAATTCAAGATAAAATCAATATTCCTTTTTTCTCATTTTACCTTGAATAGTTATTGTTGGTTTTAAAAGTGCTACCACTTTAATTAATTATGAAACAATATAAGATATGAATAAAGTATATATTGAATGAAACAAATTATATCTTTTAACATATAAAAAAGAAAACAAGACATAAAAGCATAAATTAAGGATATAAAAAAATTAAAAGAGACAACAATATACATCTGCATAAGGTAAGTCCTAGGATTAACAAAGTGTGGAGAACACCATAAGAAGGCCAGCAGGATGAGTAAAACCCGGGATTTTTTCCAGAAAAGCTACGTCAAAAATTAGTTTAGCTTCCACCTAACAGTTAACTATATCATTGCTGTCTTTTTATTATCAAAGGGATTACATGTGATGCTAACATCTAATCCAAAATGTTTGGTCGATTACACACGTCAAATCTTAATAACATTGTCAAAAATATTATTATTATGTTTCAATATAATCTCTCTTTTTATTTAATTAAATAGAATTTTATATTTTCAATGTCGTGAATTGTGATATAATTAGTGTGTGACGATGGTACGAAGAAAAATATTAAAAATCTTATGTACATCAGAATATTTTATAAAAATATTTTCTTTAGTAAAAATAAGTGTAACAAAAATTTAAAAAATGACTTTTCTGATTGGAGTAAAGAGACAAATTTCACCGTTAGCATTGACAACACAATATCCCTAGCCACCTTCACCACCTTTGATTAAGATAATTATTATGTGGAAAAACATTTTTCATCTTACCAAGCACATTCTTATAGTAAAAATATATAAATAATATTACAAATTACAATTTTTTATATTGAGTTCTCACACAAGATATTGATGTTGGATTAGAGAGTTACCCCCCCTCCCCCCCCCCCTGTCTCTCTATATATACACATATAAAAAATAAATATTGTGAGGATTACCCATAATTTAACTATTTTTACAATGACTATCAACTTATTCTCAATACATTAATTTTCTTATAATACATAGCTCATGTTGACAATTATTATTTATAATAAAGGATGCTAAACTTACAACATAATAATTCCCGTACTTTACGTAGATCATATGTCCCTTACTCCATATTTGAGGTGGTAAATGGGCTGTCGGACTAAATTTGAGTTGGACTATATAATTTTTTAAATATAATTTATACTATTACAGATCGAATAAGCTCAAATGACGAAGTGAGTAAGAAAAAAAATTATGTATGTACCGATAGAGGAAATAATCATGTGGAAAATAAGATGTATTTTTTATAATAACATTGTTGAAGATTTGAAGGGATGTGGCGCAGATTAGTAATAAGTAGGTGGATTATTGACTTGTCAAAAAAATTACTTAGGTTAACATGAGGATCCAATTCCAATTCCCCTAATTTTTAGTTAGTTTTAATTCTTTTATATACGTATGTATGTATATAATATTACCTTATTATTTTATTTTATCATTAAAATATATAATATATCAAATTAAAAAATAATTTGCAAAAATCAATTCAGGCTAAATATCAGTCTAAATTTTAATGGGCTAAATGTGTTGGACTGAAACATAGACTGAGCTAATTAATGAGGTGATTTTAAAAGTTCATTTAAAATCCAAAATATTTCCCCTTAAATATATATGTGAGGTGATTTTTCCATTAATGAGATAATCTCAAACTAATAGAAGTTGGACAGGTTTTTATGAGCTTCTTACGTAAATGTATAAGCAACAATAAGTATATTTTTGATATTGTATAAATTGTGTATATATAATGTACCACTATGTATAAAAAATGTATAGACACGCACATACTTATATAGTATTTACGTTTTTTTTCAATCCCAATCATGTCATGTTAGAAATAAATCATGTTTGATCCAATAGACATTTTATCTAATTTATAGAATTATATCTTCAGACCAGTTTTGACTTCTACTCCCTTCAACTAATTGTACCATACTTTTTAATTTAAAAACTAATTATGTATTAGAAATTAAAAAAGAAAAAGAAAAACTTATCACTTTGTTAATGGAATTCCATATCATGTGTTGATGTTTTTTGTAGTTTTTTCATTGGTTTGTCGCAAAGCTTGTAGTGCAATAAAGAATAATAATGCTTAGCCCTCTCTACCTTTCTCAACTAATCTTATAGAGTAATAAAATCAGTGGAAAGATGACCCACCTAAACTTCATCTACCAACTTGTTTTCAAAATTTTCTCAAAACGTTTATTCAATGTATGACAAACGTCATTTCACTAATAATAGTAATAATAATAATCATAATAAAAATATAATAATAAGGAAAAAAAATCTAAAATATATTTGAATTTTGATCGAAATTATTGTAATAATATCAAATTTTGAAAAGAACCTTTTTACCCCCTTTCACTATTTAATAGTGTATTTTAAATGTATATATGTGTTCACGTGAACATAAAAAGTATTGCATAATTATAAATAGTAATGTGTCCGCGTGGGCACATATACACCTTAAAATACACAATTAAATAATGCAGGGATAAAAAAACCTCCAAAAAATTTGATATCGTAACAATAATATCGGCCAAAATTAGTATATTTTCAAACTCTTTTCCCTAATAATAATAATTACAGTGAAGTGGATGTGGAGCTGCTAAATTCTCAATAAATTATTTATACTTAAGACTTCATTGAACTGATCACAACTTTTGTATGATAAAAAAAAATTAAGAAAAAAATATTTCCTATCAAAGAGAACAATTTAAATGATTTTTTTCAGTTACTAACAGAAATCACTTTGCTTATAAGTAACTTAACTTTTATTCCTATATTGTCATCGAAAGTCGAAACACACTATCCAAATTATCAGTACTACTAGAGATAAATGTCAAAAACACACTTAAACTATTTATATTTTTGAGTTTCATAAATTATTGAAAGTGTGAGTATCATACCTAAACTATTACTTTTTAGTTTGAGAAACACACCTCAGTGGTGTGTGTAGTGCACTCTCTCTTTTATATGAAAAAACTGACACATGGCACTCCACATAGATAAAATATTTTATCTAGATAAAAGTTAAATAATAAAAAATTAATATTAATTAAAAATTAATAAAAAAATTAAATTATTTTTCTTATCTCACTCCACCACCTCCTCCATGTATCCCCCTCCCCCGCGACAACCCCATCCTTTTTTAAAAAAAATCATTTATAAAATATTTTTAAAAATTTCATATTTCATCCTCCCCCTCCCCCTCATCCCCCCTCCCCAGATAGACATTGATATTATTTTATTTAAAAAAATTAACCCCATACTATATAATTTTCTGCTCCTAATTTTTATTTTAGTTTTATGTTTTTCTTATTTTGTGTTAGATATGCACGTACATATATTTTTAGAAAAAGTATTCTACTAGTGTACCGAGTATAACATAAACAACTAAAAAATATAAAAAGTCTTGTGGCGGAAAGTAAAAAATATTTTCGATATGTATATCTAAACACTGGAAAAAAAATGGAAAGCGGAGGGTTAAGTGGGATGGATAGAATTATATTTTTAAGAAAATAAAATAATATCTAAATTAATATTTGATGAGGGGGAGGAGATGAAGTAAAAAATGAAATACTTTTATAAAAGAAATTTAAACAAAATAAAAAACTTTAAAAAATGGTGTGGGGTAAGAAAAATATTTTACATTTTATTTTATAAGGAAAATATTATTTTTTATAATAATTTTTTAATTTTTAATTTTAACTAATACTAATAATTTATTTATTTTTATTCAAGGTTTTATATTTTATCCATGTGGAGTGTGATGTGGAAATTCTTTAAAATAAAAGAGAGAGAGAGTGTATTACACATACCATGATGAGAGTGGTATAAAAAAGAAAGGTGTGTTTCTCAAAGTAAAAAGTGATAGTTTAGGTATGAAACTCAAACTTTCAATAGTTTAGGTACGAAACTAAAAAAAAAGGTATAATTTAAGTGTGTTTTTGAGACTTATCTCATACTATTATTAAGGTAGAACATATTGCTGATCCTTGAAATATGTTATTTTATTTTATTTAGATTGAAATATCACATGATTAATGTTTCTATTCGACACTTTGGGCTAAAGAATTGTAAAAGTCTTTGCGAGTGCTTTCAAATATCTATTAAATAGATAAGTTAATCACATAATCAAATATCGTTTAATTGTACTCATGCGCTCAGCTTGAATAGGGTTGAATTAATATGTACAATTAAAAGAGATAATGCATTTTGAAGACATTATCAACTTTTTTCCCTAATGGATACTTAGAAACACGTATATAATACAAGGTTTTTCAATATTTCAGCAGAAATCGTTCAAAATAAACTTATTTTTCTCTTACTCAAATTTTCAATGTTGAAACAAGTCATGACTCGAGTATATAATTAACACTTAAAGAGATTCTCAATGTAAGATACCTATTTTGTATATTTGTATTAATATTATTTTTTAAAATAAAATTACAATATTTTTCTTACGCCATCACCTAAACACCATGAAAGACATTTCTTCTTTCAAAAACACATTCGACATGCAATTTGACATATGCAAGAAGTGCTATTGGTTGAAAGAGTTGATATGACATTGAAGAGATGGTTGATTGGCAATATATATAGACATTTTGTTTCTCCTACCCTACCCTAGCTATATATATATCATGATTTTGAATTTCTTATGCCCTCAAAAATATATTATCTCTCTTTGACAATTATGTTTCCCTCAATTTTCTTATCGCAAGTGACTGTCAATATATATATTTACACTTAATTGTAACTAAAAATGCACTCCAACGGTGTCAACTGATGTGATGCATTTCGACCCGATATATAATCTGAAAAAAGAAAAAAAATAATAATTCAGATTTGTGTTCTAACAAATTATAAATATTCACATGATGGTTGATTATCTTATTAAAGATAAAATAAAAAGCGTATGAACATATATATATATATATATCATTTTTTTTATATAACAAATTTTAAATTATTATATATCACATAAAAATTAAACAGTGAGTACAAATTTGAAAAAAATTCAAAGTGGACAAAAGCTCCAGCATGTTAGGTTAGGCTTCACGTGGCTTCCCTCTTTTCATGAAATGCCATTTCTTAGGAAATATTCAAGGAACGTTATTTAGTTGATAAGTTTTTTTTTTTTTTAAAATGACTGATATTACTAAATAAAAAACATACTTGTAAAGCTGTTCAATAATCTTTAAAAATAAGTAATATTAATCATAGTTAATTAGTTACTCTCTCACGTCCCAATTTATGTGATACACGCCTCTGTATTAATCCGTCCAAAAAATGTCACATTATATGATTAAAAGTAATTTAATTTCAAAATTTACCCTTGCAAAATAATATCTAATGACTCAATTTCTTACCTTAGAATCACATCGCAACGGTTGGCTTCGATAATTTAGTTATTGGCATTTAATAATTCTTCTTAATTATGAGAATCTAGTATGATGACTCATTGACTCACCTTCCTTAGATATTGCCTTAATCATGAAGGGATTAGTAATAACATAATTATTTTGTGGATTTAAATTTTCATCAATAGAATAGATGTTTGATTTATTGCACTAAAGATGACATATATGGTGGGTATAACACTAGATAATTTTAACATTATATTTGGCAGAAAAATCTTTGGTATGTTCATATTTTATCCCAGGATTAGTAATTATAAATTACAATCAATTAATTACAATTTTGAAAGGGGGGAATAGAATTATTCGATTATATTTATAAATTCAAAAAACTGATCATAGTAGTAGTACCATGACCAAAATAAACTCTTGTGTCCATCGTCTCCTCCAAACAATAATATAATTGTTGTACTGCAATCTGAAACCGAAAACTGAACAAAACGTGGAGGACATGATCCTTATTTTATCCATTCCAAACGACCATAAATTATGGTGTCGAAATATCTTGGATTAATCAACACACAATCATAAATAAAGTTTTTTTTTTAATGAGGCTCAATTAGGCTTAATCCAAATTTTCACCTTTAACTTGAATTTTCTTCGTCAATAGAAATAAAGTCTCTGTGTGTTGCCCTTAGCCCTCCAAAGGACATTACTGAATACTACCATCCAAACGATCTTTTAAGTTATACTTCTTCCGCTTCCTTTTATTTATCAATTATTTTATAAATAGATTTTCATTTTTATTTAACACTTTTGACATAACGAGAAAAGACAAAAAGAAATTCTTCAGATTTTATCTTTAGCATTAAATACTTTTTCCAAATCATTTTCTAGGAGTTAATACTATACATCAATTAATAAGAATAGTATGATAAATATATATATTAATAGTTGTTTTCTTAATAAATATACGAAGTCGATTAATGAACACTTTTTTGCCTTTGATTGAATGACATAAAAGGAACTTTGACTAGACATGCATTTCGAGACTCGAGTGTATGAAATTAGAAGAAAGTGAAGAAGTTGCATGAATACAATATCTATAATGGGACGGTACGAATGACAGATAAAATGAGACGGAGTAATTAGAGTATAATAATAGTACGAGGGTGAAGTGTTAAAAAGGCCCAAAAAAACATCAATTTCAGTCCAACATCCCCTGGCGTCCTTTAGCTGAGATTCTTTTGGTTTAGGGCCCAATGGAAAGGACAATACGCCAAACCAGACATGACTTTGTACCATCCTTTCCTTTATAATGTCAAATTGCACTTGAGTTTTTTCTTCTTATTTCTGACCACATTCTTTTCCCCTCAACTATATTTCTTCACTCGTGCACCCAACCAATTTTTATCATTTACAATTCCCACATTCTCATCTTTTTTTTAATCATATATGTACATATATAAAAATGACTAGTACATATAGACACCAATAGTGTTTTTATCTCATATCTTTCTTCGTTTGTAACTTAGATATTCTCGTATCCTAAGTATAGAGGAACCACGCAAATCCATTTTTCGCGGTGGCGGCAATACTACTCATGCGTCTCTTTTTACTTGACTTGACACACTTATTAAGAAAACATTGATTGATATAGTGAATTTATCATTTTACATCTATTAATTGATAAAGTCTTAAACATATTTAAGCACTATATTTTTAAAAGATAAAACTCAATGTTAATAATTTGATGATATAATAGAAAGAAAAATAATTGTGCTTACTTGATAAGTAATAAGAGAGTAGTTTGACAATAGATGATAAAAACCTTAAGTACACTTCTCATTCTTATAATTTTTTCAATAAGGGAATGGGAAAAAAAGAGAGACTTTTGAATTTAGATAAATATAAATGTATGCCCTTTAAAAAAGACTGTGATAGGAAAACTTAGACAAAAAGTCTCAAAATTCTTTACCCTAAATAATCAGATGTGTTAAAGAATGACAAAAGTCTCACATCGGTGGTTAATAAGATGAGTGGACTCCTTATAAGGCTTGGGCAATCCTCCTCTCTTTGAGCTAGCTTTTGGGTGTGAGTTAGACCTAAGACCTAATTTAACATGGTATCAAAGCAGGGCCCGTCTCACCCGATGTTGGGACCCCCGAAATCAAAATTACCCACGCACCAGATGCTAAGCACTGGGCGTGAGGTGGGGTGTTAAAGAATGACAAAAGTCCCACATCGGTGGTTAATGAGATGAGTGGACTCCTTATAAGGCTTGGGCAATCCTCCTCCCTTTAAGCTAGCTTTTAGGGTGTGAGTTAGATCTAAGACCTAATTTCACAAGATGACTATTTATTGAATAAAAAATGACCTTTCGGCCTTACTTGTGCATGAAATTATTTTGGCAATTATTTGCTTATTAATTGTGTTTTGTTTGTCGATCGTGGATTGGTTGATGTCCCATTGAATTCATATCCACAATGTAGTGATTGTCCTTATTTTGATCAAAATTTCTATTTTCAAATTCACTAGAGATTATATCGTAATTCGTACGTATAACACGATATATGGGTGAAGGATTTTTTCTTTTGTTGTTCATAAGCCTTAATCATGATAATTTTCTTGCATAAAACATTTAGCATTAGTAAATAATCTTCAAATAACGGAACAATTACTTTTAATTTAAAGATACATATATAATTTTCAAAAGTATGAAAAAAGATTCTGATATATAATATCATTTCTATTGTTAAAAGACAAAACATGAACTATTTGAGTTAATAATATATCAAAAGACTTGAATCGAGAGGAGATCATTTTTAATTTTTGAAATTTTATGGGATAATTGAGTTGGTCGGGATTCAAGAGAAAAAATTAACTTGCTAAAGAAAGATGAATTACTACGATGTATAAATATTAGTATATACACCATATACATTATAATAATATACTATTTACTGAATACTAATATATTACTACGATGTATAAATATGATTATTTTATTGATTTTTTTTGTTTTTAGCACTGAAAAGAATCGTGTAATTAAAGATCAACCCAAAAGAAGGATAAAAGTGTCAATGAGCCCGCGGAAAGGATACGGACTGGACCTCAGGATATGTATACCTTTACAGCCCAAGATTGCAATGAGGTCCAAATAGCCCAATAAATTTATATATATATATATATATTGCAATGAGGTCAAATAGCCCAATAAATTATATATATATATATATATATATATATATATATATATATATATATATATATATATAATATATATATATATAAAGATACAACAATTACTTCATCATAATTTTCAGAATATCCCGTCAACAAAAACATAATGTCGTCTGCAAATGACGGCAAATAATTAGTCACAGTGTCACATAGGAATTAGGATATATTCAATGTATAATGACTAGACAAAAAATATTTTTAATATGATATATTACTAAAGTTTCTTCACATATTTCAGCCTCCACTTTGAAGACCTTTTCTTTTTTTTTAATTATTTGGCATTGTCTTTAAGAAAAACATGCCTTTTTTCCACACTTGATAATAAAATACAAGTGTACAAATCAAATTTGAATTAGAATTGTTGATAAACATTGTTGGATCATCTGTTGGGCCCAAAAAAAGGGGAAAAAGCTTAGCAGCCCATAATTTCCTTGTTACTAGAATAATGGGCCCTTGTGATCCGCGGAGGGCCCATATTGAAACCATTTGATGGCGCGATTTATCTTTTGAAATTTCTAAGAAACTTTGCACTTCAAAGTACTGATTTTTCATTTTTTTGGTAGAATTTCAAATGAAAAATCTATTATATATATATAAAGGTTCTCTAGAAATTTAATACAACATTAACTTTCATACCAAATTTGTTAGTCCTCTTATAGACTCTCTTAACACTTTTGTACAATATTCCTCTTTCACCTTTATCTAGCTACCTTCTTTGTTGTCACTCTCTTTTACCACTCTACACAATCAACAATTTCGAATGTATAATGTTTAGGATAACAATTAACATTAAATAATCATGCATGTATCTCTCCTGTCAAATTCAAATTTGTTTCTTTTACAAACGATATACAAAATAATAGGAGAGACAAGGAGTCGATATCAAATGCATATATGTCAAATTTGTCAAAAGAGTACAGTATAAGGAAAAAGGGTCGAATCTTATCCTACTAATAACAATTAGACACGAAACCTTCCCTAGCTAGCAAGTATGGAGAAAATTATAAGAATTAAATTTAAAAATTGAGAAAATACAATAAATTCCTCCTACATTTGACGTCAAAACTTATTTTAGTACTTTAACTATACGAGCGTTTAAGTACCCCTTAACAATTTTGAAGTGATTAAATATCACCCTAAGAGTTGACATGACAAAGTGAGTGTACTCACACTCCTAAAAGCGCGTGAAATAGTAAAAAGAAAAAAAAATTGACTGGTTATATTATACACATTATATTTTTTTATTGGTCAATATATAACTAATACTCTGTTTTTAATTTTTTTATGAGTTAAACATTTAAAAAATGTGAAATTTCTTGTTTAAAAGTAAATGAAATTTGTGGGTTCAATTTCTCTTTAAGAAAATAAATAATCTTTTTGTTTTCTCTTTATTTTGTTGTCTTCCCCAAATGTTTTCTTCCCCATTCAAGCACTTTATATACATTCTTCTTTCATATAAGTCATTTTCTTTCAAATTTATCTCTCTCTACACTAGCCATTCATCAATCCACAAAATTCAACTCCTAATTTGAATGTAATTTTTTTGAATTTTAAATGACCCATTTTAAATTCTATTTGTGAAAAAACTGGATCTATCAACATTCTTTTACAATTTTTGAATGGGTGGAAGAAGGTGGAACAATTTTTTATTTTAAATTAATCAATTAATTGATTAGTGTAATGTATTTAAAAAAAATATTTGACAAAAAGGGTGAGTACGCAAAAAAAAGATTAAAAATTAATGACATGGTGCTTACATAGCAGTGAAGTGGCACTTACATAGCTATTATGTGGCAGGTTAGAGTCGAATTCTACTCTGAGAGTTGTATTTAATTCACTTTAAAAATGTTAAGAGAGTATTTAATCGTCTGTTTAATTTAAGTGTTAAAACAAATTATGCTGCCAAATTTAAAAAGAATTTGATGTATTCTCTCTAAAAAAAAATATGATCATCACACATCATTGTTAGTATAACATATATATTTCAAGATTCCATATCATAATGTTTTTTTGATAGACAAATTTTGAACGACTGTTCCCAGTAAAGCAAAAATATTGTTAGTATTTGTATTAGATAACAGGATAATAATTGCGATATTTTATTTGCAATGATTTATTTAAGCAATAGACTTCATTATTTGCTTCAATTATGAGTTCTAGTTTCAGCATTACTTTGTGACTATCGTTTCACACTTTAGGTGTCCATTCACATCTTTATAGCTTCAAATTATTTCGTATGAATAATCTCTCTCTCTATATATATAAAATTAGAAAACATATTTAAATCGCATTTATTTAACTTCTTTAATAAATGTTGATGGGATGAGACTAGCCAGAAAATACTTTTCATACACTATTTCTTTACATGATACCTGGTTATTTCGAGAAAAATGGATTGATTGCAACCACTTTAATTTTTAAAAATATTTTAGTAATATATTTTTTATTTTCTAATATTTTTTGATAAATAATTTTCTTGAATAACGAATTTGTCGAAAATAACTTTTCTGTCCCGCAAAATTATAAAGATAAAATATGTGTACATCTTCCTTTTCCAAATTCTACTTATAAAATTATACTAAAATTTTTTTGTCTTTTTTTCTTTAAAACTAACATTTATTATTCTATCTATTAAATATCGAAAGCAGGACTACCTATCAAGAGAGACGGCTCTTTATCCATGCATTTTAATAGTACCTCGTGGTTCTGGCAAAGAATATCAAATTGACATATAATGCAAAGTAGACCCTTCTCAATGTAATACCACAAGTTTATTAATTAGCTAAAATCATTATATATATCATTGGACCACTACTAACGATACAAGTAAATCAATAAGATTCTTTCATTTTTAACTTAATCAAATATATTGCGTTTGAATTTTAACAGCGAAGGAAGTGTTTTCTCTTAAATTGGTATTACTAATAAAGAAAAGTTCCAATTTTCAATTTAATGACTTCTCAAGTTTACATATTTAATTAATGATTTGTTTAATAAATATATAAAATTTGAATCGAAGTTATTTGGGTTTTGTCTCATTTATACTTCTCATGCTATAGCTCCACCCCTATAGGCTATACTCTCTCCGTCCGCTTTTATTTGTCATGATTTTCTTTTATAGAATCAGTTGATAAAAATTTTGATTAATATTTTATGATATATTTTTTCTTCATCTTGATATGCAGAAAATTTTAATTTATAGTACTCTTTGTATAATTTTTGAATATCTAAATTTTTTGTTTAAAATATCAAATTAATACAATTTAATTTAACTTTGAAAATTAATCAAATTAACTTTCGAAAAACGCAACTTGACAGATAAAAGTGGACAGATGGAGTACTTACAACACACACAAATTTAAATTTCTCGATATTAGAGTATGATTTTTTTGGTAGATTAGATGTTAAGAGTATGGTTAAATAAATAAAGACCAAATATATAAACAGATCCCTAAACTTATTATTTTTTCCTCTCAGGTACTTCGATTATATTAGTTTTCTTTTAAATTATGAGTGGTTAAATTATTGAACCACTCATAATTTGTTCAATAATTTGTTCCTTCTAAACATCATTGGCAGCGCCAGATTTTGTGAGGGGTATTGATAGAGGATACATATGTTGTTCCTGAACTCATTAGTCCAATTGATAGTGAAAATGTTCGAGAATAATTGTGTTTTACTTCAAGTCACTTGAACACATTAGAAAACAAATGAGACTAACATACAATTTGTCTTCATTCCTTCAATCAAAATTATTACAATACGAACACAATTGAAGACATTTAAAATAGAAAAGCATATCAAAATCATTCAACAGTGTTTAAAGAGAACAAAATATGGATTGTTTAATGATTTAATAAAAAAATAACGTAGTTGAGATACCTAAATGGAAAAATGCAATAAATTTAGGAATATATTTATGAGTTCGGACATAATTAAAATATAACTTATTCGACCAATCTTCATAAATAAATGACATATTTGCATACATATGGAGACGCGAAAAACAAATAATATTGTTAATGCTCATCACATGAATTATAGATATAGAAAGAAGGGTTTACAAATGGGAGATTTAGTTGGAGAAAAAAAAAGGGGTATCTGTCCGAACGCACATGAGAGTGTCAAACAGCTATAAATGATATAGCAGTGTTTTTGATAGATCATAATTCATATGTATGGTGTGTATGAATAGTAACCCTACAGATAATATGTTTTTAAATGTTTATGGAACTTACTTTTTATATTTTAAAAATATTTGTCATATATTTGAATTACAATCCATAAGAAAATATTAACTAGGAGAGATATTTGAATAATAGTTTATCCTTATTTTTATCTTAATATACGATCGATCATTCATTCTTTTTGGGTAAACACATTATAACAAAAATAATTTTTAGCGTCATTAAATATTGACATTAATAAAGAATACTAAAGTCTTTATCGGTATTAGTTAAGTGTCATTAGAACTAATGTCGCTAAAAGCTTTAAGAACATATACAAAGAGTGAAAATTGCCGCTAAAAATACGCATTTAACAGCAATTAAGAATTAATTGCCGCTAATAATCATTTTTATTGTAGTGATAATTACTATCAAGGGCATCAAGGCTAAAATAATTAATTTGTCTTGAATTTCTAAAATAACAAGTATATCGAGATAAATATTTTTTTAAAAGACGATAAGTATTTTGAGACTGAGGAATGTTAGCTGTTTTTGATTTTAGGAAAGAACATGGGTCACATGATTGCAATATGTGTATATATATATGTTTGTCTGTAAGGGAAGGTTCCTTTGGACTTTGGATGTTGAATCATGCAGCATTCACCCTTTAATTTGTTTTTCCTTTTTCTGATCTGGCAACTGTGGAAAAAGTTTAATCATCAAAATTATTTTCCACTTTGGTCATTACTCCTTCAGTATATGCAGCCTGTAAATAAGGAAAATTGTGCCTTCAATAAATTCTTTCTGCATATTGACAATTCAAAAGTGACTCTTGCATTATAGTATTGCCTTGTCATTTGGTGTTCTCATTGATGAGGGCCTTATGCTTTTCACAGAGAAAAAGGTTATATGTACTCTTTGGTTGGTGGATTGGTAGTTAATTAGGGTAGAACTACACTCTTTTTGGCCTTCGTTTTTGAAAAATTGTTTTAAACTTTTAAATTTTATAGGTGAAACTCTGAATACGATAAATTTTTTAATAAAAAAAAAAAAAAAGCTCCTCCATTTGTTAATATTATTAAATTTGAATTTATATATTCAAAAAATACTATAATTGTAATCTTTTTCATATTAGTATAATGAAACTACATATGTTAGGTCGACGAAATTTATATAATTAAATGAATGAACTGACTAGAGAAGAACCTGTTGAAAAGTTCAATTCTTTTCTCTATATTCCAATTCACAGTTTTCCACTTTATCAGTCTCTATTTATATGTTTTCGTTGACTACAAGAAATCGAGCTATTTATCGCTTTTAAATCGATCTGTTTGCAAAGATTGTGCATAAATTTACTATGTCATAAAATTTGCACTTGTACAATTTAAAATTCTAGACAATCAAAGAGTGATAATTTGTAAATTTTATCCGTTAACTATATTTTTGAATCACTTTACTTATCGTCCTTATTAAATTAGTTATCTGTTTAGAAATTAAGATATAATTGAACACATTTATTTTTATTTTATCCTTGGTTGTAACTTATAAACATCGACTAGTTAACGTAGAAAATCGAAAGTCTAGAGCATATCAACATATTCTAGTATTGTGATTGTTTAAATTATCTATCATTTTTATTTATTGAAAATAGATTAACAATAAATGATTGATGTTAATAAATAAAAGTATAATATTCAAACATATGAGTTTTTAAAAAGTATGTAGACAAAAATCTGGTAAAAAATTGGTCCGTCCAATTTTTTAGTTGTTATAACTTCTCTTTTTTATAGTCAAACAATAAAAGTTTTAACTAATAGTTTGCGATATATCTTTTTATCATATTGATATACAAAAAATTGTAAATTATAATATTTTTTGTATAATTTTGTATATCTTTTTTTTATTTAAATATCAAATTAATATAATTTAATTTTAAAAATTAATTAAATTGACTTTCGTAAAAACATAACATTAAAAAATAATGAACGGAGTAACTTATAGCAAAGTCAACTATATTTTGCATTCAATAGCCCATTGCATTTTCCCTATGCAATTAATTTGACAAATTTTAAAATTGAAAGGAGGTCAAACCACCACCTTTGTTTAATCCAAGCATGTCAGATTTTCAACATTTTTAGCTTTTTAATTAGGCATATGCTTATTAAGGTTATAATAATGTTGTTAGTTATTACTAGTACCACTACTATAAAGTAGTGATCATCCTCTCCTACACTCAATCCTATTAGTCCCAATTATCACTTTGACCAATACTTAAAAAAGGAGATCCTATGTAGTGTATTTAAGAATTAATCAAAGTTTTTCCGAAGTGAACCTAAAAATTAAAATCATTTTTGCCCACATTTTACCAAATAAAAGCCTCAATCAGACATTTCTTTTAGGTCTTTGTCAATAATTTCATATGATTAGAAAAATTAAGGAGCTATTAATTTGTCGCAAAGCTGCGTTTTCAAATCCAATATATCAGATAGAACGTGATAGAAATCTAAATCTAAATCTAAATCCATAAAATTCAAATTTTGATTACGCTCAAGAGTTTCAATACGCGATACGTTAATAATATTAAATTACTCAATTTTTAGTTGATAGGTACATTTCAAATCAACGGGCTTACATCAGTGTGATTCCACAAGTGGGTTATTTAGAATCGTATTACCTACGTTTGATATAGAGTAAGTACATTGAATATTGATGAAGGAAGCTTCCTAGAAATGAAGATGCTGTAGAAGGAGTAGTATTATTGATGGAGTCTTAAATGGGTACGGACATAGCGAACCATTCATCCTCTCTTGTTTCTAGAACCTAATTCAATCAATTACTCCCTCAAGACTTCTCCTAAAAAATAGTTTAATAAGTTGGCTGAAAAAGCAAAATATGAACAGTACTTACAAAAGTATTTAAGTATACTATTTAGGGCAATGAAAAATCATTTTCCCAAGAATGGTAAAATAACATATTTTAACTTGATCAGTCTACATTAGTGATTTAATGAATTGATATAAATTTGTTTAGCATGACTTGTGTAGTATTTATATTCGAACTAGTTTTTGAAATTAAGTTAAAATTTGGGCAATACTCATATTTGAACTAGGATTTACAATTTCCATTTTCCAAAATACTGAATAAACCCCATATCAAGTTGCTTATTTCTCTAGATGTCTAGTCCTAGACGTGAGGAGGGTATGAAGAGTTTACGTTAAAACTTTGAAGAGATGGAGGATCTCGTTAATATAGTAATTAATTTGGACAATATAATCCTCGTCTCTTAAATTAAATTTAGAATAAGTTACGCGTAGTTGGTCCCTTTCGTTACACTAA
Source organism: Solanum lycopersicoides (assembly GCA_022817965.1). NCBI lineage: Eukaryota > Viridiplantae > Streptophyta > Magnoliopsida > Solanales > Solanaceae > Solanum > Solanum lycopersicoides. Next base: position 79,175,457 of record CM040620.1, read on the forward strand.
GTTTAATCAAACACTCATTGTACTGCCCTTCTGTTAAATCTAAATGAAGAAAAAAGAATTGAAGTTAACAATGTTGTAGGCCGGCTCTAAGCTCGTCAAAAACATTCATATCTTTAGTGGGGTGGGAATCTAGCCCTAACTTATTGGCTACGTGGATTCACGATTAAAACTATGTATTTACATTAAATACTGACTAAATTTCTACTTAACACTTGATTATTAACTCAATTATTATTATAATTTGACTTGTGATCATAGTAGAAATTCCTAAATTTCAAATTTTGAATTTGAATCTACATCTCTCATCGGTCACCCTATCTCAAAAATAGAAAAAGTCAAAAACAATAAACAGTTGCTTAGATGGTGAAGATAAGCTGGCCTCGTTATGGACATATCATGGAGGTCGGGTGTCACGTTGGTCGTTCATTTAGATTCAAGGTACCTTAAATTAAAGAGTTGCAGGCAACAATTTATAGCTACTACTTGTTTAAAAAAAATACATTTAAAAAAAATTGAAATAAGAGTAGTGTGCTATAAGTAGCGCACTTAGCTTGATACCTATGCGAGTGCGAATGATCAGTTAGTTGAGCATGTATACAGAAAGTTTATATTGTGCGCATTCAAAGAATATCGATTGTATTTTTATTTTGTAATTCTAATCAAAATAGATATATCCTGACTTACTGGTGCACTTGACAAGTGTTTTTTCCTAAGTAATTACAATACTAAATTAATACAGTTCATGATTATAAGTTTACTATAGTCTATAAGGAGTACAATATATTGCGTAAATAAATTTATATCATTAAATCACTAAAAAGTTATACTATTGCGATCATGAATGGGGTGTAACTTACAAAACATGCATGATTAATCATGAATTGGGTGCAACTTACAAAACATGATTAATAACTTGTTCCATAAATCAAGTAATTAAACTACTAGTGAATTAATTTCTTTCAATATAAGTGTAAGAAAGTCAAACTCCTTTATTACGATGTTGGAACTCGTGTTAAAAGGAACATCTCAAGTCAAACTCCAATCTAATTTTGATTTACTCAATAAAATATTTGAGCACATAGTACAAACCATTGAAGCTCTTATAGAATCTAAAGAGTCTGGTAAATATTACTACTACTACTATTCACTACATATGCATATATTTAAGATTACTTATAATATACACTTTTCTTTGCTCTTGCTAATTTTAGAATTTTTGCTCAGGCTAGCTACTAAGTAAGTAAACCTATTAAACTAAATTACAAAGCTCTAATTAACAAGTTACAAGACAGATTAAAGAAAACCCCAAATTTGAACTTGTATGTTTTTTCTGAAGAAATATTTACTAGAGCTGTGATTTGATTACTAGTAAATATTTCTTCAAAAAAAGCCATCAGATTCACCCAAACCCATTCCCATAAACTCTTCTTGTGCTGGTGCATTAATAGCATCATCAAATAGCCACTTCTCTAGCAAAGTAAACGGGACTTGTGACTCTTCCAAACTTGGCTTGCTCTCCGCTTGAAACAAATATCCATTTTCCGAATTCATATTCGGAAAATTTTCAGGTGTGAAAGCATTGCCTTCACTAAAAAACGAGTCAAATCCCTCAGGTGTTGCAGCACTTATGGTACCTTCACTAGGACTCGACCCTGACCCTGACCCTGACCCCGAACCAATTGATGGGTTATTCAACGAGCTTTGAGTTGTCTCAGAATTTGATCGACTTAATTCAGATGATTTGGGGGAATTTTTCATCCAATTTTGAAGTAACCTAGAAATGTTTTCCGCACTGGATGCATAAGAGCTGGATCCTGTAACGGGTTGTTGAGCTGGAATTGGGCAAATTGGATTAGCAGATGAATCAGATTTGTCAAGTGATAAAGCCTCACAAAGGGCTTTTCTAGCCATGTGGATATCTGTTTGAAGCCTCCTCTCCCACTGTCCCTTTGAGAAATTTGATTGTGATGATGATGAGGTTTCTCCTTCTTGAGTACTATTCTCATCATTCCCTTGAAGTTTCTTCAGCTTTTTCCTTAGATGAGTATTCCAGTAGTTTTTTATATCGTTATCTGTCCTTTGTGGGAGATACGAAGCAATTGCAGCCCATCTACACAAAAAAATATATATATTAGAAATAGAAACAACACGAGATTGACAATCTGAATTTTATCAGTTCGATTTCCCCTTTACGAGATCTAACCCTAATTCTTTATTGGGATTAGTAACATAATTTTTTTTTGATATAATAATAAAATTTAGCATGGTACCTGTTGCCTAGAAGAGCTTGGAGATGGATAATCATTTTTTCTTCATGTTCAGTGAAGTTTCCACGTTTAATTCCGGGCGGAGATAATTAGTCCATCTGAGCCTACAGCTTTTGCTGCATCTAAGCAAACCTGAACAAAAAAAAATAAAAAATGAACGTCTGTGAGTAAAACAGATCGATTGATATTTCAAAGCGGTGTGTCACATTTAATGACTCTAACAAACTGAATTAATAGAGTAATTAATTACCAGTATTACTGGGAACAGATCTCCAGTTACCAGGACCATGTTGTTGAATGTATGAAACCAAGATGATATCTTCTTCTGGTGTCCATGGTCCTTTTTTCACCCCAATTTTATCACAGCAAGGTGGCCTTCCCATTCTAGCTACACGATCGATCGATCGATATCTAGGAAATAAAAGATTTTTTCTTTTTAACTTGAAGATCAATGAAAATAAAAGGATGTATCTTTCGTTTTTATGTATTGCTTTACTCTCTTTGTAGGAAATTTTGTTCAAGAGCTTGTGTAAAGGAGTGGGGGTCCTTGTGTATATATATACACAATTTGTTGATGAGAGAGAAGAGAATGAGTCTTTAAGCTGACCAAAGATGAAGGGGTGGTAAAATAGGTGTATTCTCCAAAAGAGTCAAAACCAGACAGCAATGAGCATTTACTCATTGCTTGCAAAAGTCAGCTGTTTTATTATATTTTCTTGTCAATTTACGTAACACGCTTATCCTTTTAATAACTATTTCACGTCAATAATTTACAATCATACAAATATTTATGACTAAGTCGCACAACTTATCTAAATTGAGACGTAAACAATACTCTTTGTTAATCCTTTTGTTAAGTTTCCCCTATTCAACATTTCTGTTTAAATTTAACTTCTTTTTTTTCTCACTATGGTCTAGTTAAATGTTTCATCATCCATACAAAATTATGTATATATACGAATTTATACGTGTAATCTATTTTAGGACCAAATAAACCATTGGTTAAATTACATAACAATGTCTATTTTCATTAATCAAGTTGAAAGGCGCAGGGAATCGAATTAATTTAGGAAAAGAAACTGATTGGTTTAATCATCTTAGAGGAGTTTCTAGATTTGCTTACAATGATAGTGAAGTAACATCCATCTTATTCATTAGTACTGATTAGTCACCCTTCAATGAAACACATAAATAGTTCTACAAATTCTTAAGTTCTCCATTTTATGTTTTTAAAATCAAGTTATTTCTATGAATGCCACTTGCACCTCTCATTTAATTCGATAGAAATTATTTTCATATTTTGTTGACAGAAACACGATAAGATTTTTATTTTATTTTATTGGACAATAAGAGCATAGAGTTAAATTATTTAACCTCAAGTTCCAATAGCTTAATATAAATGAATTGTTTGTGTAACATGCATGTAAATCAGAGCTTCCCTGTGGAGTTAATTAAAATTAATTCAACTTGTTAAAGTACAATTTATTTATAAATATATTAATTAATTGGATTATTGTCATGACAAAGATCGGGTATTTGACTTAATCCAAAGAAAGCATCAGTCTTAAGTCTGGGCAATTGTTTAAATTTTTTTTCTAGAAGCATTCGGTCAGGTTTGAAAATTAGATTCACTAATTTTAGACTTGGTCGACATTATTTTGACATTTTATTTGTTTGCTTAAGCCTAAATCTTAGGAAAATGTTTCATGCCCAGACCTTCACATGGTTCTTGCTTTCATGACTTCTACTGTTTCTTCATGAATTGGTGCAAGCAACCTCCACCCAGGGGCGGACCCACATTGGTCAAAGGGTGTCAAGCCACACCCCTTCGCCGAAAAAATTACAGGTTAAATTTTGATTATATATATATAAAAGTATAGACACCTCTTGATACAAGTGAAAGGTTTAGTATAGTAATTAAGAGGTTGCAAAAAGTTTATTAAATTGTGTGATATTGCTAAAAAGAAAAAAAATATCATTCTTTTTAAGAAGATATAATTAAACTGAAACATCATAAGTTTTTAAAAATATGAATTTTACAAATAAATTATATCAATTGAAACATAAAAAGTATAAGCAACTATATATAAAAATGACTTTTGATAATATAAAAATATTTCCGCCGGTAATTTTACAAAAAAAAAAAGAGAAAAAGGAATTTTGTCTAATTTAGTTTATAATATATTGACAAAGTCAAAGAGGAAATCTGTCAGCATGATATGCTACAAGACAAATTGGTACTGATGAAAAGTCCGCCATACCCTTTTCTTGTCCTATTATTACACTTTGGGGCACTGTACGACCCGACCCGGCCCGAAAAGGAACATTCATTTTATATGGTGAGATGGCAAAAAAAAATTCCAGGACCAGCCCCCCTTAAAGAAAATGTTTAGGTGGCCCCAAAAACATTAAACTAATCACAATAATGATGATTAATTGCATTTTATTTTATTTTTTTATTAAAATCTAAATAAATTTAGGTTTGTGTTTAAAAATCTCATGTAAACTTGAGATGTCTAATTAAACATGATATTTTATTTCATGATATATAGGATATTGTCGAGGTTGCTTTCTTTATCTTCCTTTTTTAAGTTTTGACTAACGTGTCAAACATGAAAATTTTGAAACTTATAAGTGGAAACATAGAAGTTGTCTTCTTCTTATTGTTCCCTCCCAAATCCAAAAAACACAAGTCAGCATATTCACACTGATAAATGAAATCATTTCTTGGATTAAAAAAAAGGAACAAAAATATTTTGTTGAATTACAAAAGAAAAAGTTCATTTCTTGAAAAGGATGGATAGATTTTTGGTTTAATCTAAGCAGTATTTGTCCAAAAAAAGCAGTGAAAATCATGTGCGTATCATTGTCCGATCACATGATGAACTCCTTAAAACAAGCTCTTATAAGACACTTTTTCAATGTCCAAACAACTCATTTTTATTTTATTTTTGCTATTTTTCAAAAATTGATGTCATCATTGAAGATAAACAATAATAAAATAAAATTATCCAAAAAATAATAATAATTGGCAGCCACGTGTGGGTTAAAGTTGAATATTGCACTAAGAAGTTGAATTCATCCGTTACATATGAGGTAAGTTGGTGTTCACACTAATTTGTAAACAATTAAATCATCATTTACAAGATAGTTATTATAAATAAAAATATGTATAACATAAAGAAGTTTCTACATGGTCAATTTATATTACTAATTAAATCATTTGTGTATACGCGTTTATCAGTGTTTATCAAGAATGGAGTGAGCTTAGCTAGTTTGGATTTTGGAGTGTACTAATTAACTTCGTTTGACTATTTCTTTGATCATTATAATATTATTATATGTAAGTTTTAATATTAATTGGCCAGGCAAATGGATGTGGCTTGATGTGACTTACGTAACCCGTTGCGTCAACAAGTCATCCTCCACGTATAACCATGCTTACATTACTCAATTTAATTTTTGGCCTGTCCCTACCATCCCCCCTCTCTCTAAAGTCTAAACTCATAATAGTTTTTTGTACCTATTCCAAAAGTAATTTTTATTTATTTTGCCATTAGACAACTTTTAAATTTTAACTTTTGGTATCAATAGTTAAGATCAATATTTTGAATATAATTGTCGTATTTTAAATTTAAAATTAAAAGATTTAATTTATTTTTTTTACTTTCATAAATTCATTATCAAATGAAATATGACAAATAAAAATAAACATATAAAATACCATACATATATGTAAAGATCTAAACAATTACTTCAATATATTTCTTTTTCTCAATTTATGTGTAGTTGTAATTATTTAAGGAGCTAAAACAATTTTTCTTTACTAGTAACTTTTTAAAATATTTTGAATATTTAGCTATTGACTTGAAATAATTCTTGCGTAATGTATAAATCTATTGATTTTATTTTAAAATATTTGAAGAATACTAAACTCTAATTAGAAAGGAGAGAGTAGTAATAAACTATGTAATTTCACAAATGTAATGGTCCGCTAATACTGCAAAAAAGGAGTTTTGATTTTCTTTTGAACACGTAGCTATGTTTTGCCTGAAAACAGGTGGAAATTCAATCATATTAAAGTAGCTTACTGTTCGTTATAGTATGTTTGACATAAAAGGAAAAAAGTTGATACTAATATGTTTATTAAAACTAGCTTGTTTCTGATGCCTTTGATAATTAGAAACGTTCGAGGAGATGTAGGAACAATAATATGTTTATTACATTATATCTTAAAATGATAGTAATTCCAACTTTCGTTTATTTATTTTCTTTTTAATGATTCTCTAATTGTAGAAAGTACGACAAGTTACACATAGGTGGCGTTTCTGAAGGAGATAAGCACAAACCGAAAGCATATGATATTTATTATGTCAATATATTTCGATTATTCTCCAAAGATTTTTTTCTTCTTCTTTATAAATATGAAAGATCGAGAATTTTTTGTCGTGGCACTCGTGTAGTCTGTATAGACTGAATTAAAATACATAAATACTCCGTATGCAACTTTTCGTATTAGACGAAAAAGATCAAAGTGGACAAAATGAAAAAGCACTTTCACACATTGACAAATAAAGAAATTTCGATAAGAATATTCATAGATTGAGGATTTTTGTTTTATTTTGTATACTTAATATAATTTTTATCATATAATTATATAATATAATTTTTTATTAAAAATATTTTATTGATTATCTTTCACTGTATTTTATGAAGTGTGAACTGATAGTCGGATGGCAATATAACAAGAGTGTGAAGTGTGACGCCCCAGAAATATGGGCGTCCACTGGCCATAAAACTGGCCAAGGCGTGCGGCCAATCCGGCCGTACCTATGTCAGACATGCGGGCGGCATGTGCTGAAGGAGGGGCAGAGTAGGACAATGCGGCAAAGGGTCATGGCATGAGGCAACAACCATTTAAGATGTTGCAAGACATGTCCTGTTAGTGCCAAGAATGTTTGTCAAGGACTTGGGGCTACGCCCAAGGGCTGAAGCCAACCGGCGAAGGCCGCGTGCGGCGACGATGTCAGTGCCGTGCGTTCTGGAGCTACAAGTGGAATTCGGGGATTCCAACCTATGGACTTGTTCTTAGTCCATCCTTATATATGCTCACCAAAATTGGGACCAAACGGAGTTCATTTGGATACGTCAATGACTTAGCCAAGGCGGATGGCATTTTAGTAATTATGCTGAAAGTCCGAAGGCTATAACTCTTCCCACGAACATGGGAATGGGATGAAACTTCATGGAGGTGTGAAGGAAGTCAAGACGAACAACCACGAACAAACGGAACTCAATTTGGAGGTCGGATGATGGAGTTATGACCCATTATGATTCTCTGGCTGGATGATGTCTAGTCCTGTCACATGGGCAAAACTATTTTAAGCATATATAAGGGGGTATACATGGTGACAGCCTACCAGCCCTCCCCGGGCAGTCTTGCCTAAAGTGTGCTGCCTTGAAGTCTAACTTCAAGGGCCTGCCTAGGATTCTCAAAGGAGTTCTTAGGTACCCATATGAGTTTGGGTAACTCTATGGGCGGCGTGCGACTAGGAGGTCGACGTTGGGCGCCCGTTGGCGACGAGGGGTTAGATATGTCGGTCGTTGGGCCCTTCGGGCTGTTCTCCTTGGGAGAAAAGACCCCCTTGTCCGATTGAGCAATCGAGGGACTCGCTCGAGAGCCTCGTGAGCTGACTTGTGAGCTTGGCAAAGGTTCAACCAAGCAAGCAAGCGTCCGTTGGCCTAGACGTGCAGTCGTGGGGCGACGCTGCACTATGAAGTTTGTATGCATGATGTGCGGGCTGTGATGGGCTATGTCAAAAGACAAGCAGAGGCATCTTAAGGCAAACGCACATGGCTAAGGCCAAGGATGGAACGTTGCCCTACTCAGGCGAAGCGACAAGCCAAGTGCTAGGCACGAGGCGACTGACAAGCTTGAGGATTGGACTATGCACGCGGCAGCGATGCTTACGTCCCGGCATGGCATATGTATGGCCATAGCCAAACCCCAAGGCGCATATGGAAGTGATCCAACTCGTACAGAGGCGCCAGATGAGTCTAAGGCATGTCAAGGCATTGCCAGACGTCTAAAGGGCGGCACAAAGAGGGGAACTATGGGGTGAACCTCGACACAGGTACAAGGATCGTACTAAGTTGACTGGGAAAGTTGTAAGGCTGGCCCTAAGTTATGGGAAACTTGGGGCGCCGCACGGGCAATTGTGTGCCGCTGACGCAGTTGAAAATAAAGTCCGTGACAAGTGGTATCAGAGCCTACATTGACTCTGACCAGCGGTAGTTGAACCCGGTTTGAGCCAAGTTGTTGTGAATGTGTGAGCAGATCACGAACTTCCATGCATAGACTACGTCAAAGCAATGATGGTTGTTCCCTATGCTCGCCGAACATCGATGAACCGATGCTACTGTCTAAAGAGGATTGGTTGCATACAATGAGCTATATGAAGCTGTGTCAACCAAATACCTATGACAACCAGAATCAAGCCCTCTCACAGCCGTTGATTCCGCATTTGTCTGTGTGGGTTGATTCGAATGTGAAGCGTCCGAATGTGATCGAGGATCTTTGTGGGACGACTTCAAATCAGTGGGTACTACTCTTCAGTGAGCAGTACGTTGGCAACTTGTTATGCAAGAGGCATGGACTAGACGATGAAAGTCAAGCAGAGATGGTGAGTGCATCAGAAGCTTGTCAGTCTGGGTGTGTTCGTGCAATGCAACGAGTTAAGTTGTCAGCCTTGGAAGTGTCTAGGCTTGTGAAGACGACAGAAATATGCCGATAAGTCGGGTGGCCAAGTTGATAGGCCAATGTCTGCCAGGTCGTGCAGCCATATTTCGTGTGATATGTCAGCCTTAGACTTCATACCTAGCCATCTAGTTGGGCTGCGAAGAATGGCAGGAGAGTCCCTTCAGACCTAGCCATCTAGTTGGGTTGCGAAGAATGGCAGGAGAGTCCCTTCAGACCTAGCCATCTCATGGGTTGCGAAGAATGGCAGGTGAGTCCCTACAGGAGAATCATGCTGGAAAAGTAGGTTGGAGCCTATTGCATGAGCAAGCTGGAGCTTGTAAAATGTGCGTGCCAAACACCCCAATAACGTGAAGTTAAGCCTACATGCAGGCTTCTTTGCGGATGACGTAGTGTCAAGAGATCGATGGAGTCAGCCATCGGGTGTGTGAGGGGGCATGGCATTTCTGCCAAATCATTTATGAGGAGGCACACTGACCAAGGTACTATGGCAAAGAAATGCATCAAGGTGAGATTAGCCGAAGCGTCTAAAATTGGATGAGTATCCAAGTTCACGAATGAAGTATTTTCCAAGAGTAGAAGGTCGAACCGGATGTCAAAGGATGGGAGAGCCGCGCACGCCTCGCCATCGGCCAAGTCCAAGATTGGGAGTACCATGGGAGTCCTCTCCATAGACTTGAACAAATCAATCATTGGGAGCACCAGAGGGTCCTCGCCATAGGTTTGCCGGGTATCGAAGGGCTATTAAGGGGAAGAAAGTGTTCTGGACGACAAAGTCTTGTTCAACGATGAATGTGAACGCCGGCACTTTGATCTAACAAGTACTTGCCAAAAGTACGTCTCAAAGGCAGCAAGGTGCCTACGTGCATGGAGCACATGATAAATGAGACAAGGTCAAGTTTAGATGAAAGGACCATAAGGTTATGGTTGGCGAGAAGGCCACATCGAAGGATGCCTACTTTCTCGGCCAGGACCGGCCGAGACATGTTTGCGCTATGGAATGCAAACGTCTGAGAAGGAATGTCTTTTGTTCGAAGCGAAGACACCGTAGACTGCAGGTCACCCAAGATGGGATAGACCGATTCTAGACCGGGCTGAGGATGCCAAGGACTCGCTCGTAGAAGCCTCCAATGCCTTAGTTTTGTTGACGGTACTAGACAGTTCTCATCGTGATGTGTCAAGTTACTAGGCCGGGCTGAAGAGAGAAGGATGCTCTTTAAGACCTCCAATACTTTAGCCTTGTTAACGGCGCTAGTAAAATCTTGCAAATGGAATGCAAGTAAGAATAAGGATTCCTATCAGCTGAAGGCCGTGAGGGTCATGGTGTGGCGAACTTAATGTTGCCACAAAGGTAGTCACCAGAGGGTGCAGGTGTGGAGACACCGTCCAAGTGAACACCGGGAGGTGCATGCAGGAGGCAGCTTGGATAAAACTTGGGTGGAGGAAGTGCGCGGGGCATTACTCCATTTTGAGAGGAGCTCGAAAGAGTTCCACACACACATGGATTGGGAGCCACGATGTAAAACCCCAAGGGGACAGACTTCGGGTCTTCGTTGGTGTTGTAAGTCATCGGGACGATGACTATTTTGGGTGTGTGAGGGTGTGACGCCCCAGAAATATGGGCGTCCACTGGCCATAAAACTGGCCAAGGCGTGCGGCCAATCCGGCCGTACCTATGTCAGACATGCGGGCGGCATGTGCTGAAGGAGGGGCAGAGTAGGACAATGCGGCAAAGGGTCATGGCATGAGGCAACAACCATTTAAGATGTTGCAAGACATGTCCTGTTAGTGCCAAGAATGTTTGTCAAGGACTTGGGGCTACGCCCAAGGGCTGAAGCCAACCGGCGAAGGCCGCGTGCGGCGACGATGTCAGTGCCGTGCGTTCTGGAGCTACAAGTGGAATTCGGGGATTCCAATCTATGGACTTGTTCATAGTCCATCCTTATATATGCTCACCAAAATTGGGACCAAACGGAGTTCATTTGGATACGTCAATGACTTAGCCAAGGCGGATGGCATTTTGGTAATTATGCTGAAAGTCCGAAGGCTATAACTCTTCCCACGAACATGGGAATGGGATGAAACTTCATGGAGGTGTGAAGGAAGTCAAGACGAACAACCACGAACAAACGGAACTCAATTTGGAGGTCGGATGATGGAGTTATGACCCATTATGATTCTCTGGCTGGATGATGTCTAGTCCTGTCACATGGGCAAAACTATTTTAAGCATATATAAGGGGGGTATACATGGTGACAGCCTACCAGCCCTCCCCGGGCAGTCTTGCCTAAAGTGTGCTGCCTTGAAGTCTAACTTCAAGGGCCTGCCTAGGATTCTCAAAGGAGTTCTTAGGTACCCATATGAGTTTGGGTAACTCTATGGGCGGCGTGCGACTAGGAGGTCGACGTTGGGCGCCCGTTGGCGACGAGGGGTTAGATATGTCGGTCGTTGGGCCCTTCGGGCTGTTCTCCTTGGGAGAAAAGACCCCCTTGTCCGATTGAGCAATCGAGGGACTCGCTCAAGAGCCTCGTGAGCTGAATTGTGAGCTTGGCAAAGGTTCAACCAAGCAAGCAAGCGTCCGTTGGCCTAGACGTGCAGTCGTGGCGCGACGCTGCACTATGAAGTTTGTATGCATGATGTGCGGGCTGTGATGGGCTATGTCAAAGACAAGCAGAGGCATCTTAAGGCAAACGCACATGGCTAAGGCCAAGGATGGAACGTTGCCCTACTCAGGCGAAGCGACAAGCCAAGTGCTAGGCACGAGGCGACTGACAAGCTTGAGGATTGGACTATGCACGCGGCAGCGATGCTTACGTCCCGGCATGGCATATGTATGGCCATAGCCAAACCCCAGGGCGCATATGGAAGTGATCCAACTCGTACAGAGGCGCCAGATGAGTCTAAGGCATGTCAAGGCATTGCCAGACGTCTAAAGGGCGGCACAAAGAGGGGAACTATGGGGTGAACCTCGACACAGGTACAAGGATCGTACTAAGTTGACTGGGAAAGTTGTAAGGCTGGCCCTAAGTTATGGGGAACTTGGGGCGCCGCACGGGCAATTGTGTGCCGCTGACGCAGTTGAAAATAAAGTCCGTGACAGAAGGCTCAAATAGAGACAATTTTGTAATTCATTTTGATGTGGAAAACATATTTGGCAGCTTCCTAATGTTTTAAGCATATTTCAACGTAATGACTTAAAACTAGTAGTGGGAAACAAACAAAAGGACCTTTCTTGGAATTTGATTTCTAAAGAAAACTAAGAAATTGTTAGTATATGCCAAGGTGGAATTTGATTTCATTAGAGTTGAAATGGGGACTCTTTTAATTATTATATTATGACCCAAATTCAATCCGGATTTTTTAAAAATAAAGAGTGTGTTTGGTATGAAGGAAAAGAAAATGTTTTCCAATTTTCCTATGTTTGGTTGAGACAAAAGTTTTGGAAAATGTTTTCCAAATCAACTGATTTTCCTCAAAATTAAGGAAAATGACTTCCCTTAAAAAATTATGAAAAACATTTTTCAAAACTCTCTTCTAATTTCAAATTACATTTTTTTGGTAAAAAACATCAATTTCAAAAAAAAAAAAAAATCACCCGATCCCTGACCCTGCCCCCACCCACCCACCCCTCCCCCTGCCCCCACCCACTGCGCCCACCCCTACCACCACCCAAAAAAAATAATAATTTTGTTTTTAAAAAATATTTTCAATTTTATAAATTATTGTTTACTCTAGTAAAAATAAAAGATGTCTCTTAAAAATATTTTTCATTCATAAATCAAACACTAAAAATCATTTCTGGAAAATATTTTCTACTCACCAACCAAACATGAAAAAATAAGTTCAAAATCTACTTGTTTTCCAGAAAAACATTTTCTAGGAAAACATTTTCCATGAAAAACATTTTCCTCCATACCAAACACACCCAAAAATGATCTTGCATTAGATAAATTGGATATGAAACTGTTGATAAATAGATTTAGTTGACTTATAAAATCTTGTCAAAAGATTTTTTTTTTATGTGATATGTTATTATATAGTTATGATAAAATGATAATTATAGATTTATTAGTTACTCAAATATTTATAAATAAATAAATAAACTAAAACTTAGTAAGAAACTTAGAAATTGAAGGGTTGAGGTATGACTCATATTTTACCCTAGTTCATTTCAAATAAGTAACTTTTGAAATGAACTAGACTATTTTAGACATCTGAATTTAATTAAGATCATTTATTTTACACTCTCAACATACATGTAAAATTTGTTTTTTGATGTATTATGCAATAAATCATACTACCAACTTTTTTTTTAAGAACAACTTTAGAAACTCCAAAAACTTAGATTTATAAGATAGCTAAGTCTTATTCTACATTATCGTCGTTATCTCGCAATGAATAAGAATATTTTAAAAAAGATACGCCTAGCATAATGTTACAAGCTCTATCCTTTTATTTATATTTTTGGGGTTGGAGAAAGCTCTACCAATTAATTGTCCAAGCAATCCTCACAGCCGTTGCAAATGTTTACACCACTCATCTACTGTTTGGTTTAATGAAGAAGTTCGAAATTTTCATTAAAATTTAATATGTGTGAAAAAATGAATAATTCAATACAGAGCCGGAGCCAGAATTTTCAATAAGGGGGTTTAAAATCTGTAGAAATAGATAGCCGAATGGGGTTCGACATATATTATATATACATATACACTTATTTTAACCATATATAAATAATATAGTTTTCCGCCGAAGGGGGTTCGGATGAACCCCCTTCAATAAGGATAGCTCCGCCCCTGATTCAATATTTCTTAATATATACTATATTGATAAAAGATGTTTAATTGATGTCCTTGTATTAATGTATATGAAAACACTACTTTGTTGGTTATAGCTCCTCTTATATATCGAACATGTAATCTTTATTATATCAACAAATGTACTTCTTTCATTTTTCACTTCTAAAAAAGTTTTCCTTCATTTTAAAAAAAAAAATACAATACAAGAAAACGAATTGCTACGAAAAATATCATTAGATTTCAAATAGTATGATTTAATTCAATTTTCACTCAATTTGACACGTTCAGATTTTTCTTAGTAGTAGGATTACCATAACTAACCTTACATCAGAAATGATTATTAGCGGCTATTAAGAATTAATTATCGCTAAATATGTATTTTTAATGGCAATTAAATTTTTTAGCGACATTGGTAATCTTACACTTACTCTACAATAATTGTAATTCATATTGGTGTTGTTTACCAATGATCTATATGAACGGTGTTCGAATTTTCATCCACAAAGTTTGTCGTGCATGCCTGAGATTTGTTTTCATGTCTATTTCAAGCTCGACCCTATTGTCAAATAATGAGGCCAATATTAATTCCTAAAAGCCATCTTTCACATCATATTGCTTTTTTGATGATAATACGAGTGAGACATTTTTTTCCTAAATATTTTTGTACCTATTTCCAACACTTTGTAAATTTTCAACAAAGTTTGGTTTCCTATACAATGTAAATAGACTACGCTACAATATAGGTTCATATTCTTTAAAAAAATTGTGCCTAAATTATCGTTGTTCAAGTCAATATAAACCAAATATGAACGAGGAAAAATAAATAAAATTGGTATTATACTTAGTGTTGTCACCAGATTTCTCCTACAGTTTAATGTGATTGATTGAATTAAAAAATACCTTTGTAATGGCACCGGTTATTGACACTACGATAGGGACCATAGAGTTTTGCAATTAAGAAGATATACACAAATGTCAACTATAACGGAACCCACATAAGCCCAATAGGCCCACTCTTTTCTCGGCCCGTAAATTATGTCGACACGAGTACCTATCAAACCAAGAAATAAATGGACTCAATATGACTTTATCCACTAAAAATTCCAAAAAAGTAGTACAAATGGTTTGAAATTTTGCACTTCACCTTTTTCAGCATGAGTTCTATGATTTTTAAAGTTTTACATAACTGAGGTTAAGTAAAATGAGTGAACTTTAGCTAAAAAATATTTGAACTTCAGGTAAACTCGGATAAAAATGATTAAACTACTTCTATATATGTCTAAACTTCGAACACTACATATTCGATGCTGTTTTAAAATAGTAACCGCGCAAAAACTCATAAACTCAACGGCACCAAAATCCATTATTTGCACACTTTACCCCACCATGTATTGTTTCAATTTGAAACAAACTGATATGGGCTTTCGTATGCTCAATGTACAAAAAATTTTATATGAATTGATACATTTTAATAAATAATTACTGATTTTAGCAATATTTTTTATTTATTATCATTTATAGCAATATTATGTCAAATATGCAATTTGTATTTAAAGTGAATTATATATGCAATATATATGAATTATATATGAATTATAATTATTTTTTAAAAATATTATGTTTGTTTGGTAAAAATTTGACACATTATATTATAAGTGTATTAAAATGTGTGATAAACGAATTGTCTATCATTAAAATTTGTATTATATGTGAATAAAAAAAAATTCTTTGTAATATGAATTAAACTTGTATTATAAATGAATTAAAAGTGATCAAGTGAAAAAAAAATATTATTGCTATATGACAAATATTTTTTTATTATAGTATATTTATGTAAGTTTTCCCCTATTGTATTAGATCTAAGACTCTGATCGAATATGACTTTTGATTTATTTTTATTATTTTCATTTAAAAATTATGTGCTTATAAACACTTTTAAATTTACTGAAACACTTTTAAAAAAAAAAACTAATCCGAACAAGTTCTAGATTAGTTTTTTTTATACCAACATGACTGGCGCTTGAAAATTCTATATATTTTTTTAGCTTTATGCAACTAAATAGTTCGATGGGCCATTTATTCTTCATAATATAATAATAATTACTAAATACATAGTCTATTAAAATAAAATTGTAGCCATGCTATCTAAATGACAACCTGGACAGGTGTTAGGCTGTGAACAAAGTGTATGGCTTGCTTTAATTTGATTTGAAGGCGTCAATGAATGGGACACCTTAGGATAACGGATAATTATATATAATAGCAAATTAATAACTTAAAATAAATGGAGTAGCTAAGGTTTTATTTAATTGTGCTCTATAGCAAACGTTTGCCAAAATTTATCAGTCGCCTCTCTCTCAAACATCTCGCTCGCCACTCTCCCATTCTCGCTTCGATCTCTCGCTCGCTTCCTCACTTTTTATACAAACACAAGTGTATAAAAATTGTTTTATTTGTATAAAGCAGAGGAAATTGTATAAATACATATATTTTTGTTCCCCTCTCTCCCCTCTTCCAGATCTCGCTCGACACTCTCCCAAATCTCGCTCGACACCCTCGCCTTTCTCACTTATACAAACAGAAGCGAAATGTATAAATTGCGTTTCTGTTTGTATAAAGCTTGAGAAAATTATATATATACACATGCAAGTACATATTTTCGTCCTATACACTTATAATTATACAATAAAAATACTCCCCTGCCCAGTTTCTTTTGCCTTTCTCTCTTTCTCGTTTTATACAAATTCAAATTGTATCTAATTTCTCTCTTTCTCGTTTTATACAATTCGATTCAATTGTATTTTCCCTGCCCAAGTCTCTTTTGTCTTTCTCTCTTTCTCATTTTATACAAATTCAAATTGTATATAATCGTTCTATACACTTATAATCATACAATTCGTTCACTTCGTTTTTATATAATTCTCTGCCCAAGTTTCTTTCTCTTTTTCGTTTTATACACTTTGTTTTATATAATTCGCTTCAACTATATATGTATAGCAAATTATACAATTTCTATATGTGCTATAAAACGCAATTATATAAACTTTGATATAGCATACAAATATGAATTTTTTATTACTATATATGAAAGTTGCCCTTAGGATAATTGGGCCTACAGGCGGAGCCCACTAACAAATTCATTCCATCGAGATGGGCCTGACTGTCTAATCACCGAAGAATTAAAGTGGGCTTAATCCAGATAGGCCAGTTCTTGACACGTATATCGTAGCCCATGTGATTTGATGCCACGTACCCCCTCCCGACAAAAGATTGAATGTAGATTGAAATTTTTGTTAATGTGAGTATATCAAGTGTTGACTTTCTATTAAACCTAATTACGAAAAGTGTATATAGTTTTATGTGTGGCTAGCAAAAGTCAAACCTCTTTGAACTATTCGTCTCTATTTACGTGGATATGTTAATTGGATATTAGATTTTAAAAATATTTTATGTTTCAAGACTAGGTTAGATACTCAATGATCATAAATTCTCTCACTAAGGATAAGGTGGAAAGTTAAAAATTACTAAAAAATTTGCAAAAGCACATAATATAAGATATAAATTACTTTCTATTTTTACTCTTTCATAAATATACAATTTTTCTTTATTTTAATGTCTTTCGTTTTTTACATAAATGTGCAAGCGAATGCATTAATTTATAATCCGCGTGTTAAATAAGAAATTAAAAATAAAAAATTATAATTGACTCTCACTAATCACGCTTATATTTCTTTGTTCTACCAACTAGTCATTCACAAAACACTAACTGAACTAGAAATTTTAAATTTCAAATTTTGAAACCTTCTCCATGTTCTTCGAAAAAATTGTAGAAGGTTGATTCAAAAAAATCTACAGCGTAATTTTGTGAAGATTCGTAATGAATATTTCGATCTTGTTAAGACATTCAGGAATATGAAAAAGAGATGTTAGATACGAGCGATACAGGAGTGATGAGATATTGTTTGGAGAAACTATTTCGCTCGTGAATCTTGTTTTATCAATTGCACTGAATTGGATATTGATTAATCGAAAAAAATATCGAGATCAGATATGTTGTAGAAGATAATTCGTCTCTATTGTGTACTCGAATGATATGGAGTAAAATTGTAATAGAATTTAAAAACCATGAGGTGGAATTCACATGTATCCACTATGTATTGATACATTAGATAAAAGTGATGAACAAATATAAAACTTCGATACAACAATAGGTGCAATAGCGTGTGTTGAATGTGAATAAGCATTATTTTATACAAAGCATAAAATATATTGTATCAGGTGCATGGGTGGCTCAATGCCTTTAAAGATAAGACATAGCCTTATGCCCTCAAAATGGAAGGACCTAATTTTTTTAGTAATATTAAAATTATCTTAAGCTTTTTATTACAAAAAAAAATAACATAAAAATGTTAATTTATTGCGAAACATTAAAAAATATTTCTTTTTATGGATCATTTTGTAAATTAACTTCCACATGATATATTTAAAATCACAAGATTAAAAATTATTTTGGTATATATATATATATACACACACATATATATATTATATACACATATATCTTTAGTTTAAAATTATAAAAAAAAATATTAAGAAGAAAGAAATAACTTGAATCTCAGATATAAAAGAATAATTAAAATTTAGGCTTTCAGTTTACTTTTGCCTTTAAACCACTAATTAACTTGAGCCGCCACTAATCAATTGTTGAGATATATGCAAATTTGTTATTTGATGATTAACTATGCATCATATACATGATAAGTTCCTAGATATTTTGTATCTGCTAATAAAATAGTATTGTTGTGATGATTGAAATCAATGTTACATTAAAAGATACTAAATATACTGATGATTAACTGTTTTGTTATTTCATAATAACAAAGTATCATATACATATTAATTTTTTAGATTGTGTATCTGATAATGATATATTATAGCTATTATGATTACATCAGGGTTACAAGTGATAACCTCTTAATAGATGATTTGAATTAATTTTTTACCAAGTGTAAAATATATAGTATCATTTGTTGGCTACATAAAAAATTGTTATTTGAGAATCAATTGTGTAGCATATTCATAATAATATTCATGATACTCTATATCTGAATCTGATAATAACATAGTATCAATTGTTGTATTTTATATCAAGGTTACAAGAGATAACCTGTTAAAAGATATTAATAAATTAAAAATTATCTGTTATGTACAATTGTTGGGCTACAAAAAAAATTGTTATGTAAGAGTCAATTTTAAATCATATACATATTAATTATCATTATATTCTGTATCTGTTGGTGATATTGTATTACAGTATTGGTGTATACCATACTTAAAAGATACAAGTTGTAATAAGTTACTAGAGTTTTTGACCAAAAACATCCTTAAACTATACCCCAAAATTAAATTGCATCCTTAATGTATTGTTTTTAGCAGAACACATCCTTCAAATATTTAAAAGTGAGCAGTTTTCATCTTTCTGTTAGATATCATAAAAAAACTAAAGGATCCTACAAAAAGATGAACAGTTCACGTAACCATCAATAAAGTTTTCCTACATAATTTTATTATCTTCTATAAGAAAAAATCTTAGACACTATTGCTTATCGAAACAAAAAAATGTTTGAAAAGTGTGAGGATGCATGATCTGCTCTTTTTCTCAATTAGTAACTGAAAGAAGGTAGAGCTTAATTATCTTTACCTTTTTCATAGGCAAACTGTATTTAGATCAATAATTTTTTTGGTCAATCTGATATTGAAGTGATCAAAATATTGATTATGTCTTGCATTTGAGTTTCATTCTACATTATTAGAAGCGGAAGTCTCCAACAAACGCCGCTTCTAGAATTTTTAGTTGAGAAGAAACATATTCAATTAATAAAAAAAATATTTTAACTAATAATATTTTTAATATCAAATTACATAAAAGAAATTTTCAAATTAAAAGATTTACCATAATGCTAAATTTAATTACAAAAAAAATTCACGATTAGTATTTTTGGCATATTTAAGAATAATAATTACGAATTAATGACTTGATTTTTATGGGATTTGTTAGTTTTTTAATAAATTCAAGTAGAAGGATGAAAATTGTTCACTTTTAAATACTTGAATGATATTTTCTGCTAAGAATGATACTTTAAGGATGTAATTTAAGTTTGAGGTATAGTTTAAGGATGATTTTGGTCAAATACTTAGATATAAATAAAACAATCTGAAAACCGAAAAAGAAGAGGAATCACATCATCTCTTCACACTCACCAGCTTTCAACAAAGAATGTTCTTTTGGGAAAGGTGTAGCAACAAAGTTATATTTATTCAACCACCACACTCACATTCATTCAGCATTCTCATTCAAGTTAAGCAGCATTCTCATTCAAGTTAAGCCAACCCGCCAAATATCAGAAAACGACCTCAAACACGTGATGAACCAAAAGATCAATGTAAATTTATTTTTCCTCAAACATAAATAACTGATGTATCTGTAATTTTTTATATATAAAAAAAAGAACAACCACGACTAAGAAACCGCTATAGCAGCATACTGAATAAGAACATTATTTGTCTTAGTCGGTTTAGCACTCAACGTTCTTTAGTTCTAGGTTTGGTTCAAGAGGAGGAAGATCTATCAATCCAGATATAAATTCATACACTTAGGAAATCTTCATATTCATCATGTATAAAGGTGATGGCACTGTGATCTCATACTCGAATATTTAACCAATTAACCTCACTGTTGCACATGGGAAAAATTCTGTACCTTTGACTACTTGA
Source organism: Solanum lycopersicoides (assembly GCA_022817965.1). NCBI lineage: Eukaryota > Viridiplantae > Streptophyta > Magnoliopsida > Solanales > Solanaceae > Solanum > Solanum lycopersicoides. The sequence goes on from CM040620.1 coordinate 79,196,051, forward strand.
GCAGTTGAGCTGATAATCATTATAAGCCTACAGCTCATATATCTCTTGCAGAAATCTGTAAAGCTGTTCTGCAACAATTTCAGGACACTCTTCCTGGGGAAGGAGAGCACCTGGCACTTCAACATACTCACTGACTCCTTTGGCCTCCTTAAGTGCTTCCATCTCTGCTTTTGACCTCTTTGGAGAACCTGCTGTTGCCAGAACTAGACACGGTATCTTACCCTCCAACTCTGCAAAGAGTTGGACAAATTCCTCCCTGGACTTTACTGGGTCAAGTAAACCAGTCAAGAAAGCAGCAGGCACATAGCGAGCACCTTGCCGTTTAGTGAGTGCGAATCGGCTCTCGATGATATATGGAGTTACCTTTTCAGGGTCCGCATAAACATGGGACTTATATTGTGATGTTATTGATTTCTCATTGCTAACAAGTACATTATACATCATCCAACCAACAGCAGGGGCCCTTAAGGTTCCTCTAAGGAAACCATACCTGTAAAAAATGAGAACGAAAATATCAATCACCAAATAGTGTATTATCATTTTGTGCAAATGAGTGAAAATCTTTTACTACTACTATTGTTATTATTATTGTTTTCAGATGAAAACTTCAAATCTTGAAAGCTAAAGTGCTGGCAGTCATAAGCAAGTGTGTTATCCAAAGAATTTTCACGCAGGAAAAACTCATATCATTTGCTTCTTTCCTACAAAAACTGAAATAATCCAATATGGTGTATTTAAAATTTCTGAACCTTATAATTCTCTATTCTTATGACCGAGAAATTCGTTTAGGGCCAACCACAGCCTTCGGAACACGAGGATGACGGGACTCCCTCTACCCTTCTCCACTCAAAGTTGGCTTAGTTCGCATGATGCAGGGCTCAAACCTGTGACCTAAGTCACAAGTGCCTCAACCTTGCCAGTTAAACTAAGCCCTGGGGAGAACATGACTAGTTGATATTCCAAACCTTGTAGTCCTTTCGTTCTCTAGATTGGGCATATAGCCCTACAATGCGTGTCATTTAGCAAGCTGTTGAGATCTCAGCTTAATGAAGATGTCATAAAGGTGCAAGGGAAGTAAAAATCTATGCCTACCTTGTTTCCATGCTGGAATCTCTTCCAAAAACAATAGGAAGTGGACCAGCCCAGGTGGGAGCAATAGAAGCAATTGCTTTTGGCTTAACCAAGCCCTTCTTTGCAGCACGAACTGCTAAGGTAGCAGCATGTCCTCCTCCAAACACCACCAAGTCCTTATCTGTTTATTTTAAAATAATTAACAAGATAACCTCTAAGCAAATAAAAGAACAGATATCTTCAAAAATATTAAAGAACTTGGAAAAACATTTCCTGATGCAGAGGGCAAACATAATAGAAACATCACGTAATCACACAAAGTTAATCGCAGAAGACGGGAGAAAAGCAGTAGACATGGGATGGCCGACTTTCCAACTATGGCTCATGCCGGTGTGTCCCATGTTACCTGACAATTTTCTTGCAATGGTTGCCCCAACTGACAGTACCTTTTGCTCTTAGTAAAAGTTGTGGATTGTAAACCTCATTCTCCACTTATCATTATCAAAAAAAGAAAAGAACTCTTATCTCCACTTTCTTTGATAAACTATCTACCTTATATGTCTCAAAAGGCAATAGACGATCCCCTCTAACGATCGCCTAAAGAGATTTATCAAGAGTAACATATCTACTATAACAAATTTGGAGATTTAGGATCAGGACATTACAAGCTATATCCTTCCACCCCACAATACAAAACCTAAACCAAAGAAACTACCCTTTTGGGCTCTTGGTTCTTGTTTTCCTCTAACATCGTATAAGTAGAACAACTCAAAATTCTCAAATTTGAATGATTGCAGATTGGCCAAATCATATACCTCTTCAAGAGTCTTGAACTCAACACCCATAGACAGCTTCACCAAGTTATATGCTATTAAGACGTATTTAGCTGGACGCCTTAGCAGACCAACATTTGAGAGAACAGACCTTTCTCGCCCTAAAAAGATTATATTAATCTGTTCAGCAATGTCATACTTTCTGTTATAAGTTTTTATAGCATGCAGTGTGACAATTTCATGATCCTCACGGAGTTTATTGCTATCATTTCCGCAAAGGTTTTAAAATAATGAAGCCTGTTGATTGCTCCCCAAACTTCTCAATCAAGATCTTCCACCTCTTAAACGTGTCTGGGGCTTCATATTTGTGTTTTTTAAGATATACCGAAGAATTAATTTTATTGGAAATCATAAGAAAGGTTCTTAACTATCTTTAGATGAAATGCAGGTCTTTGATGTAGGCTACAATACCTTTTGTTTTATGGATACAAATACCAAATAAGGCCTCTCTAGATTTCCAAATATACAGCGCACAAAAATCTATCTTTCTTGTAGCATGATCAATGCTCGCAAAGAAGTTCACATTTGCTCAACACTAATCTCAGTAACATCTTGATCATTTTGTTGTGTATTCTTCTGCAGCTCATTCTTTAACAACTTCTCACAATCATGGGAAGATGTCCCAGTGTTCCCAGATTTCAACAAATGACATCTTTCTGGATTTACACCTTAAGAGTGGATTATCTTTCAAGCATTGCTCCTTCTTCTTCTTGGTATAGTGATATCAAGGTTAATCTTCTATTTGGCTTCCGGGAAATGGTACTCTTATCTAGAAAATATCTCAAGAAAGTACTTCGTAGTTTTGGTTCAAATCCCAGAGCAGGAAAACACACACTAGGTGATCTCTTCCTATCTTCACAATCCTTGGTAGATAAAGTTACCTGGTATCTATGCTACTAGCCTGAACACCACCATCATAAGAATAAAAAAATACCAGATTTTTAACTCAAAGAAATTTCTGGAACTATTTCACAACATTTCTATTCTCTAAGCATTATTTTCTAGAACTCTCTCGAAAACAACTTAATACAAAACTTTATGTCCAACTTGATCAGAATAACGCAAAATTGACCTCCAACTGCATCAGTACATGCGTCAACACAGAGAGAACACATTTGTTTCCCAACACTTCTATTCACTTATAATGTCTAACTTGATCAACATAAGAAAAAAATGAGATCTCTATTTATAGGGATTACAAAATCCGTTTGCATCATTCCATGTGTCTGTATCATGTGCTGATAAAAATCTCTCTCTCTGTGATTGCAACCTCCTATAGTTTCCTAACTCTCTATCTGTTCTTCTTAGTCCTTTTCAATGTACTTCAACCCCTTTTTTTTCATTTGAAATAGAGGTTCACCTATTCTTGATATAATGTTTTAGAGTACATTTCTTTTCAGTACAAGATTACAAAAAATAGCAACTCCAAAGATCCAAACAGGATCAAAAGAATTTAAGACACCAAAAACAAAATCCCAAAATCAAACGCCTGCTCATGGTTTGATAGTTCAAATATCACAGTATACAATCTGCAGTTAAGTAAATATGCAAGTATAAAACAAATAAGCAAATCACATAAGCTAAAGGGATCTTTCAGCTTACCCGAATTGTTCACGGGACTATCAGGAGCATTAATGAAGTCTACCAAAAACTTTTCCATAACATCAGCATTGTAATCAAGCTTAGGTCTATCAGAGTAACCTAAACCAGGCCAATCCACAATGGTAGTTCTGTAGTGAACTTTACCATCTCGTCCAGCAATGTCTTTAGCCACTGATCTCCATTCCTCAACAGTACTAACATCTGAAATAGTGGGAATCATCAAAATGTTCTTACAAGGTTCATCGCTTCCCTTGTCGTGTTCCTCGTAGTAAATATTCACAGAATTGTCCTTGTATTTCCATACCCAGTTATTATTCTAACAAAACATAAAAAACACAAATAGATTCACCAATTTTAGGAGAAGCAAGTAGAAATCGATGATCGGAGAAAAGGGTGTGGATTTAAAGTCTTACCTTTGTAGATGTACCGGCGAGGGAGGAAGAAGAATAATCGACAGAAGTAGAAGCTTTGACTATAAGGGGTTTGTAAAAAATTGGGGTTTGTGTTCTGCTGTTTCTGAAGGAAAGAGAACTCAATGAAGATGATGGTAGAAAGTTGAAAATGGCAGAGGAAGCCATGAATAAATGGCTAATGGAGACTAGACTCTGTGGATGAGTGAAAATGGGAACTTTCCTAAAATTTCTGCAACACAATTATTGTTTCTTTCTTTTCTTGGTTTTGCGACTTTGTGTGAGGAAGAGAAGCCGCCGGTGTTGATTTTTTCTTTATTTCCGGTTCCAATTTAGATTATGAGTGTGTTTGGTATGAATTCCAATTTTCTCTTCTTTGATTGTATAAAGTTTTGGAAAATATTTTTCAAATCAATTTATTTTCCTCAAAATTAAGGAAAATGACTTTCATTCAAAAATTAAGGAAAATATTTTCCAAAACTCTCCTTCAATTTCAAATTACATTTTTTTTGGGAAAAAAAATCAATTTAAAAAAATATTTTCAATTTTAAAATTTTATTTTTTCACATTATCCCTGACACTCACCACCGGCCCCTCCAAAAAAAATAATTCATTTTAAAAAAAATATATATTTTCAACTTCAAATTTTTATTTTTAAACTCCTAACCCTCCCCCCCACCTCGCCCCACCCCACCCCAAACCCCCCAAAAAATTAATTTTGTTTTTTAAAAATACTATCAATTTCAAAATTTTATTTTTTCACTCCTACCCCCTCCCCTCCTCCCGCGCCCACCCACTACTCCCCACCCCACTCCCACCACCGCCCCCAAAAAATAATAATTTTGATTTTAAAAAATATTTTTAATTTCATAAATTATTTTTTACTCTAGTAAAAATAAAAGATTTCTCTCAAAAATATTTTTCATTCATAAATCAAACACTAAAAATCATTTCCGGAAAATATTTTCTACTCACCAACCAAACATGAGAAAATAAGGCCAAAATCTACTTGTTTTCCAGGAAAACATTTTCTAGGAAAACATTTTCCATTTTTCCTCCATACCAAACACACCCTATAATTCTTTCATTTTCATATTAATTGATTTCTTTTTATTTTGCAGGGTTATTAAAAAACAATATAAATAATAAGATAACTTAGCAAAATATTTTAACATTTTGAAACATCTAAATATAATGATGTTATCTTATACCTAAAAAACAGAGTTATATCTATGTGACACATATAGAATTAAAAGAGTTGGATCAAATTTTTATACTAAAATTTTGTATAATTATTAAATAGTGTATTCTATTCACTTTGTCCCATACGTGGAAACTTTGATATTAATTTATTTTTAATATGTTTTTAAAAAAGTATTTTAAGTTATTAATTATTATAATTTATAATATTTTTAATTAATATAATTTCCAAATAATATATATTACTCTCTTTGTTGTAATTTATGTGGCATATGTGAAATTTTAAGAGTTTGCCATATTTTGATATGTTTTTGTAAATATTTTTAAGTTGTTAATCACTGTGATTTATAATACTCTTAACGTAATTTTCAAATAATATATTTTACTCCTTTCGTCCCGATTTATGTGGTACGGGTGAAATTCTGAGAGTTGATTTTTTAATATATTTTATAATTTTTTTATTAGTATCGTCTTTTTAGTAGTTTATAAATACACAACATACTAAAAAGAAAAATAAGATAAATAGATTAACATAAAAATATTATTAAATATAAATTGAGGAGAAGGGAAAATAGGTCAATTGAGCAACTTACCTAAGCTTCTCTATTTGTATCTATATTATAGACTATAGAGTAATATCAAACATTAATATTTGAAAAAAGTTATCATACAAATCGCCAAATATAACTTTTGTTTAGTTAAGTTTTAAAGCTACAGAATGTTTAAAATATGAGTCTCCATCTAATTTGGATTTTGATTGTAGATATCAAAACTTTTGTGTTGACAGTGAAAGCAAGTAAACTAATAATTGACTAATCAACATAAAAGAATAAAATTTGTTCATTAAAGAGTTGCACAACATAATTGTTTTGGTTGTGCCATTCATATAGTTGAATTACATAATTATAGACACTATAAAATGAAATATGAATACGATATGTGAATGGTATATTCTAAAAATTGAGATTGGCCGTGAAGTGAGATGTTTTAGCTATGGAGACATAGGATAGAAAATCAGATAGCAGAAGCACTTGTTACAATATACTTCAAATTTCAACCAAAAGAAAACAGCTTATATATTGAATCAATCAGATGGCTATATGCCTTATTACATAACAGAATTACATCAAACCATGAGAAATTTTGGCACCAGAAGTACGCGTAGAAGCTCAGTGAGCTTCACCATTAGTACTTGTTTCTTTCAAAACTCGAAGAAATGATACCGCCTTGTCATGATCAGGAACAGTTTCCTTAAGCAGGGGCAATTCGAGTAGACTATGAACCCATGAGTGAATCAGGGGAACCTTCTCTGGATCCAGAAAGTTCACTCCAAATGCTTCTTCTTGTGCTTTGCACATGCCAAATGCTACGACAATCCAGATATTTAACAGCCCTATATTTCTGTTTTCAATCTTAGGAAAAAAATTCTTCATTCCATCTTCAAGCACGATAAATTTCTGACGAAATTCCTTACATGCCTTTGGTTGGTCTTCTGCAGTGAATATATTGAGCATGCACTCCATCACCTGAAATACGCGAATTATTGTATTACATGAAAAAAGAGTGGATGCATTAACTTAAAATGGATTTTGTTAACTCAATTACCTCTTGAATATAAGCAGCCCAGAAGCGGACTTTGGATCTTTCATAAGGATCTTCTGGCAAGAGTTGAGGTCCATTCTTCCATGTTTCGTCTATGTATTCAACGATGACAAATGACTCATTTACTGGCTTTCCATTGTGAACAAGTATAGGGACTTTTTTATGAATTGGGTTGTATTTGAGGATCAATGGACTTTTGTTGCTTAAATCCTCTTCTATATACTCAAAAGGTATGCCTTTCACTTTGAGAGCCAATTCAACTCTCTTCACATAAGGGCTAAGCCACATTCCATGTACAGTTACCTTGTTTTCTTCTCCCATTTTTCCACTCTGATATTTTCTCTGAGTCCACATATATGGTTTTGCTTATATATATATAAGGCTAGCTAATATGTTGAATCGAAATGTGATTTATAAAATTGTCTGTTGTTTGAATTGTGAGCCAATTCAATTGTTTTTTTTTTTATGATAAGAGCAATGACAGAAGCTGCCGTTTCTTTATGACCAAGTTAGCTAAGTGATGTTGATTCAAACAAATACAGGAGAAAAAAGAGTAATCTTTTTCATAACTTTGGCGTCTTTAATTATTTGATCATATGCAAGTGACAATTTTATAGATTGTAATTTGTAAACTGTATCATCATTGAGGAACTGCAGCTTCCTTTCCTTTTTACCCGTCCCTTGTAGCTTCCACCTTTTTTGCTTCCTTGATGACTCGGTGCCACAATCTTAAAATTGGAGGTGAACTGGTGAAGGATGCTTACCGTCTGATGAATTCCTTCTTGTCAACTACAACTTATTGCTTAAAAATAACTGATGGTTGACCAAACAACTATATCCATTTAAAAGTGTGCTCAAGATAAGTTATTTTAGTTCTGGGGCTACTAAAGCCATTATAGTCAAGACACTATGAATTTTAAAGGAATTCATTTCTAGTTCTTTATTGCAGATGAGATAATTCAGAGGTATTTGACTAAAGTAATTAATATTGTCTTGTACCAACATGTCCAACAGAAAATTGTTAGGGTAGAAATAGCTAAATATACTATCTTTTTCAAATGACTGTCTATATCTATAGATTGGGAGTCTGCATATATAGGTAAGAATCTCTTCAGGGTGTGAGATTTTTTGGAAAAACATCATGCAGATTTGATCCAAAACGGACAATATCACATCATCTTAAAAGTATATTTGGCCAGGGTTGATCTAGCCCAACAATTGGCAGGGCTCGGTTTACTTTCCAATACAAGTTTAGTGACACATATACAAACAAACAAAAAAATGTTAGTTGTGGGCTAGTTCAATTGCCTTAAAATAATAATAAAAAAATGTGGGTGACACACGATGAATCTTGAAAGTTCATTCGTAAACTGTGGTGATGGACCACATAAAACTTAGTTCCAAATACAAGAATTTCTTAATGATGTGATGCCTTTTGAAAAAAACAAACAAACAAGATTGACCTAAGAATGACAATATCATATCATGTTAAGAGTATCTTTAAATTGATTCTAGAATAAAGATTTTAGAACAAAGATTATTTCCATCAAGCAATATTGGCTTCCCATTTGGGAAAACATATAGCATATTCTCTTACACTACCTTCAATTTTTCAGAAACATCACTTACTACTTTCTCTTGTGCCTCTCCATGAGTAGTGATGACACGGCGCATATATGCTCTCAAATAGCTATATTTGTAAGCGTAAAAATGATTACGACCACTAGTAAATTAAATAGAAAAAAATGTTTTTTTTCAGATTATAAAATCAAATGTCAGCTAAATAGTTTCACTTCACATAAAAAAGATAAATCTTCCATTCTTTTTTCCCCTCTCTTTGTGCATTATCATGTTCTGCATGCCTTCCCTAATCTTCCTTGGCGTAGCCAAACTAATTATATCTTCTTTTTTTTTTTTTTTGCATATTTTAATATTATCATGAAATCAAATACTTCTTACTGCAAAATTTGCATTATTTATAGCGATTTGGATCCTTTCCTTCTTTCTACTATACTACATGAGATTAATTACTATTCGTAATTCATTGACAGCGGACAAAACTAAGACCTTTTTTTTAGTTACTATCTTTCAAAATTAAATAATTTTTTTGAGATGAATATAAAATTTGAATCAAATTATTAGATTCAGATTAATTTGTCAGTTGTCACTCATCACGCATGTAGTGTCAAATACAAATTCAATATTAACTGACATGTCACAATTTTGAGGGTAAAAGGCTTATCATATTCTAATTAGTGGGCACTATTGAATGCTCATTAGTATGGCAATAGTCAAATCTTTAATCTCTTGCTGATGCGAATTGTGACATTAATGAAGCACTTAATCATCTTGTCATCTAGTATATATATATATATATATATATATATATATATATTGCATGTGGTAGACACGAAAATGTGGGCAGGGACATGCTCAGGGGGTCTATATAGTAATTTGGACCAACTTCAATTCTCAATATTTTGGTTATTTCGATTATAAATTTTATTTTTTAAAATTCATGAATTTTGATTGGTTATCGAATTTAATACTGTAAAATTTTGGATATTCAAAAACCCAATATGTGCCCAATACTAACAAGTGTAATTTCTAAAGATTTAATAAATTAGTACCTTATGGTCCTTAACTCTTATTATATTATTAAATCCAATATGAAATTACGCACATGGTCAGTAGGGTAACCTTACTCATTATTATCCACAGAAAATCATATTTTCTAAAAAAAACAGGTGAATTGAAGTTATTGTTAATTGTTATGACTTAACTTAAAGACTTAAAATTGAAAATTCAAAATATCCAAATTGATTATTTTAAATTGAACTTAACAGAATCCAATCCAATCCAATTTCCTAGCTTATTTGGATTGAATTTAGATTGTAAATTCTTAAATTTGAAATTTTCGAACCACATGCAATTAGAATAAATTAATTTGCTATAACCTAATCTATTATATTATCAATGTATACTATTAACTTAAATTCTTCGATAAAATAGATAGGACAAGTACACGCAACATTAAGTTAATTATATAAAAAAGCAAACTTATTAATCAACCATAATCACTTGTTTCATTACAATATCAAATATTGGATTAAAACCTAAACCCATTTTTCTTAATAAACTCAAGTCTTGAAACAAGCTTGTCATGTGGAGGCATAGTTTCTTTCACCAAAGGCAGCTCAAGCAAAGTAGTCACCCATGAATATACAAATGGATTCTTTTCAGGGTCCAAAATTTTCATTCCAACTACTTCTTCTGCTGCTTTATATGTAGCAAGTGAACACACAATTATTATATCTAAAAGCCCCAAATTTTCAGCACATATTTTAGATCTTCCCCCAGGGAAAAAATCTTTCATTCCTTCTTCCATTACTTTTAGTATCTCAAAAAATTCATCAAATGCTCCTCCCTCAACATCTCTGGCTGAAATGAATGCTTTCTTCATGGTCTCCGATATCTTCAAAATAATATTTGAATGGTGAGACGTGAAGAATGAATAAAATATACAGTCAAATCTTTGTATAACAGAGAACCTATCATAATATGAAAAATGACTTTTGTCATATCAAACACGTACATATAATATAATAACACAAAGGAAAAATAAAAAACACATAGAGATATAACCTGAAGGCAGTAAGTAGCCCAGAGACGAACTGTGGCTCTTTGATAGGGATCTTGTGGTAATAATAGAGGCTTCAAGTTGTTCCATGTTTCATCGATGTATTCAAGAATCACAAGGGACTCGGAAATAGGCTTACCGCGGTGAAGGAGTAGTGGAACCTTCTTATAGATGGGATTGTACTTGAGAAGAAGAGAACTTTTGTTGCTCAAATCTTCTTCTACATAATCAAATGCTATGCCTTTGATTTTAAGAGCTAACTCCACTTTCTTTGCATATGTGCTAATCCACATTCCATGTAGTGTAACTTTATTGTTTTCCTCTTCCATTAATTCAGTTTCTACTCTCTCTTTTTTAATGCTAATTAAATAGAGATTTCCACTAAGTACAAAGCTACATCAGTGGCGTGGCGTGGCGAGAAATTTCACGAAGGGTGTCCAAGAATCGCATAGGTAAAAAAATATAATTTGACGATGGGTGCATTAAAATTTTGAAATCAAACTACTTAACATTAATAATTATTTTTTTAATTAAAAAATATATTAAATTCACCAACCTTTGGTGACTTGACAACAAGATATGAAAATTGAAGAGTAAAATCAAACGATTTTTTTCTAAAAAGAAATTCTATAGAGAGCCTTTTTCACTTTTAGTATCTTTATAGAAAAAAAATTAGAATTTACTTATTAAATTTAAATTAAATAATTACTTTTAAATTTTATTTAAAATTTTAGTGAAAAGAAAAAATAATTAAAATTTATTGTTTACCATGCTTTTTTTGTTATTTATAGATAATATGAGTTTTGAATTGTTGAAAAAATAAAATACAACTATTATTAGGTCTCTAATTAAGATTTTTAATAGATAATATGAGTTTTGAATTATTGAAAAAATAAAATATTTAGTAACTATTATTAGGTCTCTAATTAAGATTTTTAATAGATAATATTAATTTTGAATTATTAAAAACATAACTGATTTATTAACTATAATTAGAAATTAATTAGGAGCTTTTTAAAAAAATGTGAAAACAAATGCATTGGATAAAGATATCACTAGACTAAAAATACTTAAGAGTGTCCAAAATAAATTATTTAACAGTTTAAAATATAATTTTACGTATATATAATATAATTTTTCGATAAAAAGCGTCTAATTGGAAAGCCTAGTCATAGTGTACCTGAGCTACATAATCTATAGGTTGGATTAGAAAAAAAGGAAAGGTTTCTGTGTATGTCATGTATATAGAGGTATGTTTGTCATGCTTGAGGTTGATGTCACGTCAAAAAAGAAAAATATTTAAAAAGCATAATATTAGTTTGTCAAGAATGGGATTCGAACCCATGCCCTTTCGGACCAGTACCTGAAACTGGCGCCTTAGACCAACTCGGCCATCTTGACATTTGTTTTCTTAAAATTAAATTTTCGAATATATATTATTCTTTTTTATCTTCCAATTCTTATGAACTTGTGTTATTTCTTGTATCAAACTAAGAATTTATCATCTCAAAAATAAAGTTTGATCGCACTCAATCATCAAAATTAGGAATGGATAAAATTGAATTGAAAATCGCACTAAATTGTAAATTGAGGGAAAAAAAACTCGTTTAGTAGTTTGATTTGACTTGATTTGGTATTTAAAAAAAGAAAAAAGGGTAAAAAAAAATGCCCTTAAACTATGTGAAAAGAATAAAAATAGGGTAAAACTTACCCGCACCGGTTGTTTACACCAAGTCAATGCCCTCTATTGTTAGTTTGACTCAAAAATATCCTTGTTGTAAATACTTTGGTTCAAAAATATCAAAGATACGTTTGTCCAAAAATGCCCTTATAGTTACTAAATGGGTCAAAAATGCTTTTTTATGGATAAGTATATTATGTTTTTCTTTTTAAACACATTTTCTTCTAATTAAATTATTATAAAAAAAAAGTATGTTCTTGTTTTCTTTAAAAATTAAAAAAGTAGGTTTTTTTTCTTCATAATCTCATCTTTATCAATTAAAATAGAATACGTCATTTACCCTTTCAACAGATAATATATGTCATATATATAAGTTCATAATACATCCATCATTATTTATATTTATATAAGCATAAAATATAATTATAATAAAATAAGAAATATTTTCATTTTTTATTTTTTTCTGAATTGAAGTAGGATAAACATTTGTTAATTTTAAAAAATATATTATTAGAAATATAATGTATTAAAAAGAAAATAAATAATATATTTATTTTAAAAAATGAGCATTTTAATCCAAAATAACCTTAAGAGCATTTTTGGATCAAAGTATTGACGGAAAAGGCATTTTAGGATCAAACTATAATGGAGGACATTTTTGTTCATTTCACATAGTTTAAGAGCATTTTTGATACTTTTTCCCAAGTAAAAGAAACCCAAAGTATATTGAGCTGGTTTGATTTTAACTTTAAAAGGTCAACCCGAACAACCCTAAATCATATTTATAATTTTTAAAAATTATTTTATACATAAAATTATTTACTTCAATATAATCTATAAATATTTCTTATACATTTTCATATTATTATCTTTTAACATATTATTTCAAGTTTGACTTGAAATTTAGATTAGTCTAATAAAAGTATATATATATATATATATATATATATATATATATATATATATATATATATTAGTAATTACAACAAAACTCAAATCATAAGCAAATTACTATTATTGCTAACAGAAAAAAATAAACTCATATATTAAGGATGATAATAATGTTGAATATTTATTCTCTAGTTATATATTAATTTAGACTTATTTTAGCATGATTTATACTATAAAATTATGATCATTTTCAATTTCACTTATTTATTTACAATATTTTATTTTATATAATTTCATTATTATTGTTTTTAATATTTTAGAGTCATCACACATATCATTTTTGTGTTATTTCTTCCTAAGAAACACTTTAGATAATACACTTAGCCAAAATTAGGGGGCTAAAGTGCGTACAATCCAAACTCAAAGGTAGTTAAGTGCATTAACCTAAAATATGAAGATGTGGCCAAAAATGGGGTAGCCTATATAAGGCAGGCGGTTGAGAGGAAAGAATACAGAAAAAGAGAAATGGAATCGTCAGGGCAATGGCTGGAAAAGGCGTTACTGGAGCTATGTAGCAAGATTGAGAACGGTCTTGATTTAGATGCTGAGATTATTTCTGGGCTTGTTTCTTATTGTGAGCTTGCTCCTCCTCTCGACGCTAAAGAATATCTTGATGTAATCTTCTTCCCTTCCTCCATATATAGATTTTCTTGCTTTCAATTTTGTGTTCTGATAATTAGGGTTTTCAATTCTGTTGAAAGTCCGTAATATAGAGTTGGGGTTTATAATTGATATATTGACTCTACTCAATTCACATTAGGGGGTCTTCTGTTAGATGCAATGTGTTTGACTGTTACTTATTGAAGAATTTTCCTCTTTGTTCATCTTCTTATTTGTCTTTTCTGTTTCTGGTTCTCTGTAACCTAATTGCTTGGTTTCACTGTTTAGGTTTTGTTTAGTTACTTTTGCTTTTTCTAGACGTGTACTCTGATGCTCTAGTCGTGATTGAAAAGATTGTGGACTAGCTTCTAATTCACTTGAAACTCTTAAATAACGAAGCAATACAGTATATTTGAGATTTTACATTCATAAGCCATCGCCATTTTTTAAATGGATAATAAATAATATACAGATTTATGCACCTTATCCAACAAGAATGCAATGCAAATTAATTTATCACTTGAACCTCCCTCTTCTTTTTTTCAGCAATCAGCAGTGAAACTATTCCTTATGTTGTGCTTGTGTACCTATTAGGATTATGTAAGCATATGTTCGTGTAGATGCTTTTGAACACTATTGTTAACATTGCTCTTCTCCTTCTTTGATTTTTTTTAATTTTTTAAATGAGATCTGATAATGCTTCAAGTAAAAAACACCTGAAAGCTTACTGAAATTTGCTTTTTTATATTAAACATAATTGTACAAAGAAATGAACAAATAGCTTGTGTTTGGGCCTAATCAGTGTTGTCAATCCACAATTAAACCTTGAAACTAGGTGCAATGCAATTTGGATACTTCACATCTTTCAGATAAGGCTTCTGATCCAATTTAGCCAACAAAAGGAAAAAGTTTGCTTTCATTGCAGGCCTCAAGGCGCCAACTGTGCGTCTTAGGGAAGTCCATCAGCTAATTGCTTTCTAAAGTTAAACTTTATAAGGCCCATGATCTTTGTGTTTACAGAGCAAAGAGTTGGCACTAAACCGATCATTTTATCCTGAGAAAAAAAGAACAAAAAAATGGCAGCATTTTGGTACAGTGACAAAGACACTAACTCTGTTTCTCAGCAAGGACCATTCAAACTGCTTTCTTAAGTTAAATTCATGATATCCATCGGCTCAGTGTTGAAGAAGTTGTACCAAATAATAAATAGAGCTGGAAAAACAATCTATAAAGAATGACTATGAAAGTATAGTTGGTGTAGAAAATCAGAAATTAGCTAGAAAAACATTTGTCGAAAATAACTGAATTCTAGCTTGATAAAAAAAATTAAAATGATTTTTTACTTGAGGGGAGCCTATGTGCTCAACTTTTAATCATTTATCAAAGTGATGTCTAATGTTCATTGATAGTTTGTTTTTTCTTGTATCTATGTCTTTTAAGTCTTCTTGATATTTAGAGAATGTGTAGATTAATGAGAAGGCGCTTCTTTGATGAGTCTTTCTAGCATACATTCCCTTCACCTGTTAGAAAGTGAAAATTATCTTTTCATTTGGTATTTGAAAACAATCCTAATTGGGAACTTGATAAGACCTTTTTTACGTTGTTACTTGTTATTGGTTATTAGAACTTGATTTCATGTAAAGTTACCAGTTCCCCAAAAAAAAAAAAAAAACGTGATTTCATGTATCAGCATTTATTATTATTATTTTCTTGGGTAAGATCTCCTCTGCATATGGCCATGAAATTAAGATTATGTTTGGCCCTTTTTCTTATTGGTAACAGTTGACTGTTGTTTGTTCATTTACTGACATCTTTTCTTTCTGAATTTTCTGTAGAATATCATAGGTCAGGATGCTGGAAAAAGTGTGACGGGTGAGTATTTGAGACGGAGAGGTCATTCAGATTTATACCAAGGTACTTCTGCTTCAAAATTGCAAGCATATGTAAAGCCTCCTTCAGGTGATAGTCTGGCAGCTGGAACTAAAAAACAAGTACGAGCACCAAAAGAAAGTAAAGCCTCAAGTAAGCAGGAAAGCCAGAGCACAGCTGAGACATCAAATGGACGAAACCTACAGAGAGGAGGAAGTCAAGGGAACTCTACAAAAACAACTGCACCTCAATCCCAAGCAAGTCAAAAAAACTCTAAAAAGAAAAAATCTGAGAAAGTTATTTCTCTTGCTGAGGCTGCAAAAGGTTCCATCATATTTCAACAGGGGAAGCCATGCTTATGCCAAGCCCGCCGACACAGGCTGATAAGCAACTGTTTATCTTGTGGGAAGATAGTCTGTGAACAGGAAGGTGAAGGGCCTTGCAACTTTTGTGGTGCACTTGTGCTGAAGGAGGGAAGCTCATATGCTGGATTAGATGAAGGTCCAGTTCCAATTTCCGATGCTGAGGAAGCAGCTGAAGCCTATGCAAAGAGGCTGGTTGACTATGATCGGAACTCTGCAGCACGTACGACTGTTATCGACGACCAAAGTGACTACTATGAGATTGAGGGAAACAGCTGGTTGTCGAAAGAGGTATGCAGTGTATTGATTGTGAGAACATTTCACTTTACTTGGCTTCTTTGATGATACTGACTTATGTTTGTGATCCTTCTTTTCCTCCCCTTTCAACAGGAAAAGGAAATTCTGAGGAAAAAGAAAGAGGAGATAGAAGAGGCTGAACATGCCAAAAGAAATAGAGTCGTAATGACATTTGACCTCGTCGGCCGCAAGGTTTTCTTTCATTGCTATTAAGGAAGATGTGCTTTTTCCTTCTCCCTTTTGTCCTTTTATCTTCTTCTTTTCCTCCGTATTCTTTTACTTTGCCATGCAGGGTGAGAAAGTGGTTCTTATCTTGTTGTTTTGTGAATTTCGTTAGTCTTGCTTTTTCAATCATCAAGGCAAACTAGTGTCTTCTTTCGTCTGTTGACTGTTGATTCCTATCTTTTCTTTATGTAAATGTGCTGAACCATAGCTCAGTGTTGAATACCATGTTGATAGAGATTAGATATCCAAAGTCTGGCCTCGACTCTAATCAAAGTCAAATGTGAGATTCATAGCCCAAATAAAAATATAAACATTGGGCTTGTACAAGTTGCATTGGAGCATTGATCAATTATCACTACAATTGGTTCTCATGCAATTCCCCCATCTTCTCTTTGATGGTCTAAAAAGAGTTGGAAAGTTCTTCAACCTCACTTCTTTTGTCATCCCCAGTTTCTGACTGTTCGTGCTCGACGGAAAAGTCACTAGTAGCTGTGTAATTACTTGTATCTTTTTGGTGTATTTTATTGAAATATTTAGTTGGAGATGCATTATGCGTTGTGTATTCTTGTGCAGGCACGGGCTTAGGATTACACTCTTTTAATTTTTTTTCTTTTTCTTGGTGGACAGGCATTAGTCCTACAACTTTCTCGTAATAACCTGAAGAAAGCCTGCTGATGCTTGGAATAAATTTATACATCTTAACTAAAATACCCTATTTAATCTTCCATTTCTGCAGGTTCTTTTAAATAAAGACGAGGCCGCTGAAGAACTGCAGAAGGGAATTCTCTTCAGACCAGCAGAGGGAAAGGAAGCAACCCGCATTAAACCTAACCCAAACCTAAAGGTACAACCCGTCTTTGTGGATCCAGGTCCCAGGAAAACTCCCAAGGAGAAGAACAATAAGAAAGGCCCGAGAAATGGCTTGTGCTTGGAGATTACTGGGAGAGTGCAACATGATACCAGTGAACACTCACGTTTGATTGTAGAGGGCAAGCTACATGGATCTTCAAGTAGCAAAATCGTGGCATGAGCCATCTATTAATAGGACAGTCGGAACTTCAGATGACTCTACGTGTACCTTTGATTACTATTGAGAAGTATATAGGTTGACCAATTGAGTACTCTTCATCCCCACACCTCCAAACATGTCATCTTTCTGGGTAGTGTAGAAAGTTATTCTTATAAACTTGCTATTTTAAGTCCTGATTTATCAAGAAAACAATTCTCTGCAAATATTTGTTTGGAGTGGAATGAACTTTAGCCTCATCTGTGTTCAATGTTCTTCATCCTTCGCCCTGTACGCGGAAAATATGTGATAGGTCACTCGAAAGCTTCCTATGTATACAAGAAAATTGCATCTTTTTTTGTGGACTTTGTAGTTTGCGCATTTTTGGTATGTTGAGATTGCCGATGAAACATACAAGGTGCTAAAGTGAGATGACAAATTTATTGTTTTATGGATAGCAAACACAATTTCAACATATTATCAGTGAAATGCTTGTTTAAATACAATTTCAACTCTCTGGTAACGTTCGATTATCAAAATTAAATAGGTTTTGGTTGTGAAAAGTTTTCGCAATTATTTAAAATTAAATAATTTTTCTTCACCCAGTATTGACTTTGATAAAGTATTTTTGGATATTTCAAATTAATACAGACAAATACTGTTGGGTATTTATTAATTTTCTTCACTTTTCAAATCGGTACAGAAAAATAAAAATAAAAATAAATAGAGAATCTGAAAATAAATGCTGGTACTCAACAATGAATGTATATTCTATTCTTTTTTCTTATAAAGTCAGAGTGTAGTAAAAACTGAGGCACCAACTTCCAGTTCATTGAAAACATCGGATTTGTCTTTGTCAAGTAATGTCCGATGTCGTATACTCCAAACAACAGACTACTGTAAATTCCGATCAAACACTTGTTTTGAATATACATCGTGATTAATCGAACAATGGTTTGATCCTATTGGAAACGCAGCAAAACTCCTCTTTCCTGAGATCCGTAAGATTTCTATCCTCAATTTGATGATTTCAATTCTTGCACAAAATTATGTTACCTAAGTAGTTGTTTAGTAGTTTTTAAGGAATTTGGACAGTGTTTTTGGTTCTCTCCTGACGCCAATGTTTCTTTTTGAGATTTTTATGTAGTTCAGATATTAAAGAAACTTGATGTTGGATGATAAAAGCCTCACAAGTAGAGTTATGTAAGAGTACTAAATTGGAAACCCTGTGCTTTTGCTCCTCTTGTCTAGAGAATAAGTTCTTAGTTACATTGACCTTTACCTACTAAAATTGCAAAGAAAGCACATTTACTCATTTTATTATTTATCCTTTTACTTGTATTTATAAGGATGTTTGTTAAGTGGCAGAGCCAGCCATTCGAATAAGAAGTTGTTATGACAAGGAGATTCGACCACTTATATATCTGGAAAAAGAGTTTCCCTATCTACATAGTGTAATTTTTTACCCCTTTGGCTCTGCCCCTCTTTTGTCGTCTTTATGTAAGTGCTTGCATAATTAGAGTAACAAGAGCCTATGATAATTACTTAACACTTGATCATATTTCTCAAACCAAAATATGTTTTTTTAATATGAGGGTAGTCAATAACCTCTTCATCTACATCCTCAACGATTACTATTCATGACAATGAGCATTATCTTCTTTCATTGTTTCCATGTCATCTGAAATCTGGATGAACAATTCTAGGTCAATCATGGCGATAAAAGGAAATCCAGGAGATAAAAGAAGCAGAGGCCCTGCGTCAATATTTATTGTAGCTGGTCTTTGTTGTTTTTTCTATCTTATAGGAGTTTGGCAAAGAGGTGGTTTCGCGAAGGGGGACAGCAAATCTCTTCAGATAACAAAAAAGGCAGAGGACTGCAGCATTCTCTCCAATCTAGAGTATGAAACTCATCACGGCGATCAACACGGTCTGGTTGATGATCCCAAACTGAAAATCAAGCAGTTTGAACCTTGTGGTGAGCAATATGTTGATTATACACCGTGTCATGATCAAATGCGATCAATGACATTTCCTAGAGAAAATAGGAACTATAGGGAGAGACATTGTCCTCCAGAAGAAGAGAAGCTGCATTGTCTTATTCCAGCCCCAAAAGGCTATATAACTCCTTTTCCATGGCCGAAGAGTCGTGACTATGTACCTTATGCAAATGCACCACATAAAAGTTTAACAGTTGAGAAGGCAGTGCAAAACTGGGTACAACATGAAGGTGATCTACTTAGATTTCCAGGTGGCGGAACTCAGTTCCCACATGGGGCAGATGCGTATATTGACCAGCTTGCTTCTGTGATACCAATGGGAAATGGCACAGTTCGAACTGCATTGGATACGGGATGTGGGGTGAGTGGAAATTTGTAAAATCTTGCCAATATATATATATATATTTTTCTTTATGAAGTAATTTAACTAGAAGGCAGCAAGGAGATGCAGGGTTACAAAAATACATATGTTAGCTCTATTCTGATGTAGGCTATGTTATGACTAGGCAACAAAATAGATTAAATAGAAATCTAGCTTTAAGGCAGATTCCTAGTTACTACTTGAAATTAATATATACTGATAGTCTTACAAGCCGTCTTAACTTCTCTGATAATCTTAATGCACTTAGTCTTGCTGCAGATATTTAACTGCTGCTTTTTCTTTGCACTATCTATCTAGCAGTTGTACTCCTTTTCGATGAGTGCTTTAACTTCGCAATGTTAGTTGAGATCAATTTTCATGAAAGCCGGTAGTTTGCATCGTTATCTTGGTTTCCTCCTCTTCTTTTTGTGAGGTTAAAGCTTTTACCTTTTGTGTTGTTGCCATTATAAATGATTTATGTTTATATCCAAATTCAATTCTATATGTTTGATGAATGGAATATGCTATCTTAGGTTGCTAGTTGGGGTGCATACCTTTTTAAGAAAAACGTTATAGCCATGTCCTTCGCACCAAGAGACTCACATGAAGCTCAAGTCCAATTTGCTTTGGAAAGAGGCGTACCAGCAGTTATTGGTGTACTTGGAACCATAAAATTGCCATTTCCATCAAGGGCCTTTGATATGGCTCATTGTTCACGTTGTTTGATTCCATGGACTGCAAACCGTAAGCATCTCCTCTTTGTTCTGGATCTTGTTGTTCTTTCGATCTTTTAATCTAACTAGAAATCTGACTGGTGTAGGGGATTGCTCCACTTGAGAGATCCCCACCTATCTTGTTGGAAATTATGTGCTTTCGTTTGACATTCACAGCTCTTTTTTTGGTGTATATGTGATACCTTGGTGATACCAACTAATTCAGATTAAGACTTAGTTTTGCTGTAATATTATCATTAGATCTGGTATTTGTGGGATTTTTTCTGCTTGGTGAAAGACTTATATGTTAGCCTAGGGTAAATATTATATTTGGAGAACCTCTACTTACAAATAATTTAATGTGATAACAAAATAGACCCGAATAGAATGCAATATCCAGATAGCTAACTCCAACTAATTGAGATCATCCAGAATAACTTTACTGATTGATATGATACCTTGGCTTTGGGAGCAGAAGTTGTAAGACAATTTATCAACTTAGACCAAATTATTCCCCAAAAGATATTGCTCTACAAGCTTTTATTTGGCAAAATTATCCTGTATTTGTGGTACATGATCTCCTGGTAATTCAGCAACCATTCTCTAGTACCAATTGTCAACCAAGGATAATCCTAGATTGATTTTCGCTTTCCATTTTGGATTGAAAAATAATTCCCACTTTAAAATGAAAACTGTCCTACATGTCTTCATTCCCCCCCCCCCCCCCCCGGTGTTAGAGAAAGAACATTAGGAATAAGGCATGTCTCTTTTGTTTTGGTAAGTGTTATTCAGAAAGAAGATAGTGCATGTGGAGGCCAATGAGGACTGGATATTTGATCTATTGGCTGTTTCTGTATTTTGGAATTTTTTTGGTTACGTTCTTCCTTCAGTTATTTCTTATTATTTTCTGAAAACTTCTGAATTACTCTTTTTAGGTGGACTGTACATGATGGAAGTGGATCGAGTTCTCAGACCAGGGGGGTATTGGATACTTTCAGGTCCCCCCGTCAGCTGGCAGACTAATTATAAAGCTTGGCAACTACCTAAAGAGGAGCTGGAGGAGGAACAAAGAGTGATTGAAGAGATAGCTGAGCTTCTCTGCTGGGAAAAGAAGTATGAGAAAGGTGAGATAGCTATATGGAGAAAACGTGTAAACTCCAAGTACTGCAGTAAACGAGATTCCCGCGTAACTCTATGTGACCTCTCGAATTCAGAAAATGTCTGGTAAATCCTTGTACCTTATAATGTTACTCATCCAAACATTTCAGTTGTCAAATGGCAGAATAATTAGGATTTTCTTCTCCTTTGTTGTGTTATTCAATGGATTTACAAAGCTGTAAATGGCAATTATAATATCAGTTATAGAGGATTGCTTTTATGATTTTTGCCAGTCTCTTTAGTTCACGTATCTTCCCTAAGATTTTGAGTGCAGAGGTAATTGATTATCATTGCAATAGTCAAAGGGGATGCTAATTTCTAACTGACAAGTGAGTTTCTTGTAATATATGTATCCTTCTATTTTGTTGCCGTGTCCTGTGTCTTTTTTCTTTTATGGAAAAGCATGTTACATACCTACAAGCACTTGATGTTCCATGCCGAAATCAGTCCCTTCCCTTCTTTTAGCGATTATGATATGTTGAAAACCACAAAGTGTGGTAATAGCCCCTTGTGAAATATGCGTACGACACTGCTTCATTAGAAGTACTGAATAGCATTACTGTTTTGAAAATAAAAGGGGATCTGGGGATTTCGAGTTTTCAACAACTTTGGTGATAAAGTTTTTGGTTTCCATCTGATTCAATTATGTTAAGCCAAAAAATTGCTATAGGTATAAGAAGATGGAGGCATGTGTAACTCCGTATCCCGAAACAATCAATTTGGAGCAAGTTTCTGGTGGAGAGCTCAAGCCATTTCCGGAGAGACTTAATGCTATTCCTCCAAGAATAGCTAGTGAATCTCTTACTGGAGTCTCTGTTAAATCATTCCAGGAGGACAACAAGTCGTGGAAGAAGCACGTGAAAGCTTATAAGAGAGTTAACAAGCTCCTTGACACTAGGAGGTATCGCAATATACTAGATATGAATGCTGGCCTAGGAAGTTTTGCTGCAGCTATAGAATCATCTAAGCTATGGGTCATGAATGTTGTGCCAACTATAGCTGAAAGGGACACTCTTGCTATAATATATGATCGAGGCCTGATTGGCATATACCATGACTGGTAATTATATGAAGCTCCCTCATCTTTTCTCATTGCTCTGTAGCATCAATGCCTCCTTTGTATTATTTTTTCTGGACAGTAAGTTGTATAATAATAAGTAAAGATAAAAATGTTGTGGAAACAGGAGTATGTTACGATTCATTTGTCCAACTGTTCAAGTTTATTTTGAGAGATGATTCCTTTTTCTGTCTTTCTATTTTGTTCGAGTGGCCTCAGATCCTATCCTAGTTTTAATTATTAGACATGCTTAGCATAGCTTAAAGTTGTTAAATAATGATTAACTAATTTCGCATCTTATATGTTCCCCTCTCACTTATCATTGAAACAAAGCCCTTGAACCTTCCAGTTTAGTGATAGTGTAATTGTGTTTTCTTTATTTTTACTCGCTGAGTAGTAGATGCTTCTTGATACATGACATATAGGAGGATGCATCTTCATTGCATGTCTCACAAATTTAAACATAAAAAATTATATTGAAGATAGGTTACTGTAAGGACTTGTTGAACTCAGAATGGATAGAGCTATATATTTGTAAGGCCAGGTCAAGCTGACAAAAGCAGAACAAAGATAACAAAAGCTCATCCAGCACGTGATTGAACCTTATACTTCATAACAGTAATCTGCACATGCCCTTTGTAGTGATTTTGAGACGAGAGGAATAGATCTGTCCAGGATGGGGAAGACTTCAGATGCAACCAGCTTTTCATATTCATATACCTGTGTAGTTTCTCTCAGGACCATATGAAAGGGAATTGGTCTAGTTTGACCTTCACTCGTTATCACTACTCTATATAGTCCTTTTCATATAACATCGTAGATATTATTTCTACTCTCTGTGTTGCATGTCTCGGCATTCTCAGTTGACAGTAATAGTGTTAGAGGACTGCAGTTTCTCTGTCTTGCAGCCTTTCTAGATCCCCCTCTTGCATATGCATCACAGGTAGCTTGAGGTTTTACTTAATAGGGAGTTTTACATGATTTCTTGTGTTTGTGATGCTAAAATTGAAACAGTATGAACCAACCCTTATCTTTGGTGCTGATGTTCTTGATTCTTTTATGTTCTTTTGTAAGCATAGGGGGGATTTTGGTATCATGTGAATTTGCTGTCTTGAGCTTTCCTCTCTTATTGTTATGTCATTTTTTTTCCAACTTTCAACTTCAGGTGTGAAGCCTTCTCTACCTACCCTCGGACATATGACCTTATTCATGCAAATGGGATCTTCAGCTTATATAAGGACAAGTAAGTTCTTCAGACTCCACTTAATCTGTAGAATCTAGGACATTGCAATTTAGCATCTACCAATACTCTGTCATGGAGACAACTACTTGCGGTAGGAGGGCACCATATTATATAGAAGATAGATGATACAGTTTATGAGAACCTTTATATTTTTTTTTGTGTGTGTGGGAATGGGGGGGAGGGGCATACATCTAATCGATGTGCACATAGAGTTTGACCCTTTTAAACTTTTTGATCATGCCACTACTGTTATTGCATCTGAGTTGCTTTACTTGCAGATGTAATACCGAAGACATTCTACTAGAGATGGACAGGATTCTTAGACCAGAAGGCGCAGTTATTTTCCGAGATGATGTAGATATTCTTGGCCAAGTAAAAAGAATTGTATCTGGTATGAGGTGGAAAACAAAAATGGAAGATCATGAGGATGGTCCTCTTATCTCTAAAAAGGTATTGTTTGCTGTCAAAAGATACTGGGTTGTTGGAGAAAACAACTCAACCTTCTTACGGTGAAATGGCATGACAAGACAGCTTATTTGGCAGATAGTTAGCTATCTGATTCTTGGCCAGAGTTAGTATCATTCTTTTCCTGCGGGAGTTCAGAGTAGACAACAACTAGCAGCGATCTCTGCTCTTTGTCATGGATCTTTTTTTATTCTTCCTACTTAGTGGTTGCAGGTAAGAAAAGTTTTTAGATCTCTTATGCCTCATTTGATGTCTATTAAAGGGCTTCATTTTGATCTCCTTGTGTAGTATTGCTATCATCACTAGATTCTTTTCTTGTTTTGTTATATACCATGTATAATAACAGTTCTTCATAAATTCCAGCTGAGCAGAATGAGTTATGGTTGGGGATATGTTTACTTTCTAATGTCCTATTGTACGAGAATATCTTGACTAATTGAAGCAGTTTATTACAGAACTTGATGTGGTCATAGCACAACATCTAGGAAAACACTGAAATAAGCTGATTACAAAATGGAGGTTTATAGGAAGATGGTATTTAGTAAATGTAATCACACCTTGGCATGTTACTCTCATTGTTGAAACAGTTGACTTTAGCCAAATGATTTTCTGTAAGAAGATGTAATTTAGATTTATTATATAATACTCCAAAATCTTATTGAAATCTGGTAGCTTTTCAAGTATATGAGTGTTTCACTAACTGAAAGAAGTGGAACTCAACAAATGGCTGTAGATATGCAACCGTCTCTCCATTTTGTGTTGCTGTACTTGGTAATCCAACTAGTCATGTACCTGACAAGATCTCCAAAATCAGTCTGTAAAATTGAAACCTCTAACCATCTGCGGGGCAGGCAAATCATTCAATACTGAATTTTGTGAAGGCATCGAAATTCATTATGGTGTGGATCGTGTTATCTTGAGTCCCTACCTTTTGGGGGCTCACTTTGATGAGTAGTGGACCTTTGTCTTTGTTTTTTGAGTTTTCTACTGAACCTCTTGTTATCTGATGCCTAGCTATCCTCATAAGCCATTGCATTTATTCTATGTAATTAATATGTTTTCTTCATGTGGATGTATTGACTGTCAAAAACTGCTAACTGTTAGGTGTAGAATGGAAGATCTATTTAGTTGAAAGAACATTTGAGGTACTGTAAAGTCTCTGATTTATCGTGTTAGATTTGGTGAGAGATTACAAGGCTGTCAATATTAGGCTTCTCTAAACACGTAGGATCCACCACCTTAAAGCTGAAGGACCCCCCATCCCCAACAAAACACAAAACCTCTGCACTGTTCCCTTGTGATTCTATGAAAAGCCAATATTATAAAGGAGTGCATAAAGAACCAACAGAAAGCAAAACTTCTTCAGTCAGAATTTCATCTTTAACATCAGCCTCCCTTCAGATATTTTGACACCTTTGTGTATGTTGCTTACCTGCTTTCCATGAACCCTTTTGATCTACACCTTTGAAGATACTAATACATACAACTCCTCTCGAACTATAGTTTCTTATAGTTCAAAATTTCTTTAACTCTCCAGAAATACAAAACATATTTTTCTCCATGTCAGCTGATGATAATGCAACCGGCCTTCGTGTTGCATCATTTTCCTGTTACCTCAGCAACCCTGAGGAGAGCTTTGTACACAAACTGAATGGGGGTTCAGTTGAGCCTGCTTTTATTTCACCCCCTGAGACACCATTTTCTGTTACTAAAGTAAAAGCTGCCAAGGCAGCTATTGCAAAGCCATCCTTAAACGGCACCAAAGATAACCTTGCCAATCTTCGCATGGAGTCTTTCTCTTCTTATCTCAAAACCGGGGAAGACAACTTTGCGTTTAAGGCTTCAGGAGCTCCAGTTCGAGATCCTACTATTGCTTTTGTATTTCCTCAACAGCCTTCGTTTCATAGTGCAACGCAACTGGAACAAATCAAGTCCAAAGATGGAGAGATTAGCATATTTGGTGCTGACAAGTACTTCAACATGCAACTGGACTATGGAGCTGCCTCTCCAGCTGGGGTAAAGTATAGGGGGAGACTAAATGAAGGAACAGTAGATGTTCCCCATGCGAAGCACAATTCCCAGTCAGGAACTCCTAGCATTTGTTCTGAGTCAAGCAGCTGGAATATCCAAAATGCCCTGTTACAGAATCTTCGGCGAAATGTAGTGTATCCCACAAAGCAGAAGAAGATGACAAGAATGAGATTTTTGCCTACTTTCAGTTGTCAAGGCCCTTGTTTGGACAAGAAAGCAGTCTATGTGAATGAAAGTATAGGACTTGGATTTTCCCAGCCAGGATCAAGGCGAAGTCCTTTTGCCTTGAGTTCTGGCCCTTGTGGAACAGAGGTTCAAACACACTGGGATGGTCATAATGTAAGCATCGAAGACCAAAGAAAGTCACTGGAAGTGTTTGGCTCTGGCAAAATAGGAAAAGGAGATATTGCAGTGAACTTAGAGAGGAAACTATCCATGTTAACCTGGGACGCCATTCCCAAGGCCCAAAACCTCCCTACAACCACCAATGGAAGCAGCACGGCCTGTGATGACATGGCTAGTGATGCTAGCTCTGATTTATTCGAAATTGAGAATATATCCAGCAGTGAATATGGACTTTTGAATACACAAACATCAGGTGATTATAGCAGCTGCATGTCTCCAACAACTCAGTATGATGCACCAAGCGAGGCCAGCATTGAGTGGAGTGTTGTCACAGCCAGTGCTGCTGAT
Source organism: Solanum lycopersicoides (assembly GCA_022817965.1). Classification (NCBI taxonomy): domain Eukaryota; kingdom Viridiplantae; phylum Streptophyta; class Magnoliopsida; order Solanales; family Solanaceae; genus Solanum; species Solanum lycopersicoides. The sequence goes on from CM040620.1 coordinate 79,223,121, forward strand.
TACTTGTCAGTTATCTCAGATTATGATGTGAAGAACTTTGGCTTTGGTGATTACACAAGTTCAAGAAACACAGCCAATAAAACCACCAAAATCAAGAACCCTGCTGTCAAAGAGGTGCAAAAAACTTGCCCCAGTACTGGGCTTTTAGGTTGCAAGACCCAAAAAGCAGTAAATGTGGCTGAAACTGTGCATAAGGCAAAACAAAGATGAATTTTCCTCTTTAGTTCAGTAAATTTGTGAGAATAATATTTTCTTATCATAAAAAAAAGAGTGTAAAAACTTAATGGTTTGGTTGGAGTTGTACTTTGTACAATCATAGCTTAATCGCTATCTTCTTGTCTTCAATAAAAGAAAAGGTTTGTATTATTGTAGCTAATTTGTCTTCCTCTCAACTCCTACTCATCAAGTGGTCTCTTTATGTCAAGAAAAGCCTCAACACCCTTCATCTATTAAAATCATATAGTTTAAGCTCAGGTTAATTTAAAACCACAAAAAAGTAACCAAGGCCACCCTTGTCTGAAGAAAGAAGATAAAACACTATTTATTTTGTTTGTTTTATGTTTCTCCTGATATTCCATAGTTATTATTATTTGAGCATCTCATCTATATATATTGAAACAAAGCTACTTTTATGTTTGCCTCACTTTAGAGTCATCAAATCCAAATATCAGAGTAAGCATGCACCCATTTTTCAACCCCAAAAGGCCCTACTTCAACAGAAGTTTGCTTCAAACAAAGATACACATTTCGAATTTAAACGTATGCTCTCAAGTGATGTTGTCTGCCTTGTGACTGTTTGTTAGGTAAAAACTAATTCAAAGTCAATTGATTACAATCTGGTATTAATTCATGTCTAGATAGGATTTATAGTAAAAAAAACGTTTTTCGGTTTATAATTTTTTGCGCAATTATAATGAGGGGTGTTTTTACCTATTTTCATATAGTTCGAGAATAATGAAAATTATAGAAAGATTTATGATTTTGTAAATAAATTATTCGCTATCATGTTGAAATGTTTTATTTGTATGTCCGACCAAGTTGGTTGGATCCATATGCTACACCAAAATTAATTAGAAAATTCCACTTGAACTGTTTTATATATATGTAGCAGGTGTACTTCCCAAGTTTATCAAAATATTTTATTCAAATATAATAGTTTGTTGAGCTCCTGTCTAATATTTATTTCACAATTTGAATAGTTTTTTCTTTAATTACAATTTGAATAGTTTGTCATTGAAATTGTGGGTTAATTCTGTCAAAATATAAAATAAATAAATAATTAAAAATGCATTTTATTTTTAATAACTTAAGCTTTCATATTAAATGATAACTCACTTTTACTTGTAATAAAAGCAAGTAATTAAGAGATCATATATAAATTCTAATCTCACAGTTTTGTTTTGTTTTAAAAAAAAAAAGATCACATCAGTTTGATCATAAAAAAAACAGCAGGTAAGGAAGTGTGTTTAAATATAGGTAAAAGGCATAAGCACGCATTTATGATTGAAATCTCAGAGACATAAGATAAAGTTGTATTACTATCCTAAACTTATTTATGTTGTAATTTTATATACCTTTTGGCTTACATGTAACACTCAAGTCTCAACTATTGCAAATATTGTACTAATTTAAGCAAAATCATTTCAAGTCACTACGATTTTGCATCAGAATCTCCCCAATACGATAAGTTTTGGAAAAACATCATATATATATATATGACATTAAATAATAATTTTATAGTGACTTCCATTGTCCTACTTGAGAACACAAAAAGGAAACTGACATTATTTAGCTCATCGACATGGTGGGAAATGTATAACGTGCTCAATCTGTTAACGACTCCAAACTGTAGAAACAGATAGATCTTCATGCTATAGCCATAGGGGGGTGAGTAGAATTATATTATATTATATTATATATGTAGTAATAATTATTAAGTAGGAGTTCAATAATTGGAAGAATCAAAAGGAAATGTCAATCAGCTGACATAACCACATGACAGTCATGCCTCAACGTATTCGATGTAATTTCACGAGTAAATTTTTTAATAAAGTATAATGTATAATTATGTATAATCTTATTTTATAAAAATAAAAAAAGTTATTTTTTATAGATTCTTAATGAGTTCATATCGCATTTATAAAGACTTAATTGTGTACTCATCCTACCACTAGAACGAAATTCATTAATCCTCTATTTGAAGGTGAATATGAGGAAAGTATTATAAATTCATCTGAACTCATTATATTTTAATCAAATTATATATAATAATAAAAAAATCTAAAATTATGTGTTCTGAACTGACTTTAAAGTCGTCTCTATCTCTATCTCTAGTCTCACTTTCATAAAACAGTCCGCTGGGCTGAAAAATTGGTGTGCAATAAACGATTTTTCTTGGACTAACTATTAAACCATCGTTTATATCATCAATATCATATATATAGTAAATGATAAAAAAAAAATTGCCTTTGCATATATCAAGCTCAATCAAAGACAAATAACATATCGGTCTCAATAAAGGTGTCACGATTCAAAATTACAAAGGTTCCCTATTTTAATAAATACGTATTAATAGTGAAGAAGAAAAGCTACATGTCGTGATCGAGTAGTTAGCAATAGTATGGAGTCACATGGTTTGATATAGGCCTTGATTTAATATAGCAAAAAGCTAGAAACTAAACTAAATTATATAGTAGAGTGAGTACTATTGAAATAACAAAATATTATGGTATATATATATACTATGTGTTAGTTGTTATCTGATAAGATTATTAATTACTCTAAGTTGTTATGACATTGAAAGAAGAATGTTTGGAGGGCCTTCAAGGGAATGTTTGATATTTCTAGTACTATTAAATTGGTAGGCCTAATAATGGGAATGTTTTCTTCAATATGGACCAATTGGAGTTGTGTATCAATGTCAATGTAAAAGTTTGAAGATGACCATATTAATATTTATTAATTAGGACCACTCTTTTTTTCATAAACTTAAAATTCTATTTACATAATACTCTAAGCATATGGTTGTCAAGAAAAGGACTCACATTAATAAGGAAATAAATGAGTGGATGCATGCACATTATTATTGACTTTGTTACAACTTTAGGGGTGTCCTTTCTCTATTTTCCTCATTTGGCTTTTAAGGATAGTTATCTCTAATTCACGGTATCAATATGTGTATATACACAATTTATATCTTGAAAAATTATGTATACGTGAAATGTAGCACATCATTTGGGTCATTCATGTGTATGCCCCTATTTTGGGGTCTTCACTTTTTATTTTGCAACAACAAAAAAATTATCGGAAATACCCTGGCATTGAAAAAAGAAAAACAAGTTAAAAATCACTCAGACATAAGTTTGAATTTTCTTATGATCATAATATAGCATAAGTTTTTTTTTTGTTTTTATTTTTAATTTTAATATAGCATAAGTTATGCTTTACCATGCATAAAAAATTGTGTCTCTTAATTAAATCAGCCAAAAAGCTTTAATCCATAAATTTTCATAAAATGAACAACAAACAAAAGTTAAAGACCAATAGACAAAAATTAAAAGGAAAAAACCATGCAAAAATTTATTCAATTTCATGAATCACCCATGGTTTATGATCTTGATTCCCTTGTTTCGATAAAATCTTCTGGTAAAAGTATTTTGAACAATATTTGAAGGGCATAAGATATATGTACAAACAATTGGTGGATCATGGGTCATCTTAGTGACTCCAACTCATATTTTTTGTCTTCTATTTGTTTTGGGCTGATATCACAGGAAGCCACCACCTATGATGGGTTGCTCCAAAAGTATCTAAACGTATTACTACTATTGGAAAAAAATCACATACTTTTAAGACAAAAGTACATAAAAGTTTATAATTATAAAAATTTCTCAAAACGGTACAATAATATAAGCATTGCTACATTAATCTAATGCGCGAGATACATTTGATGCACGAGATACACTAATGTAAGGCGTTGATACACTAATGTGATGCGCGAGTTACATTAATTTGATGCGCGAGATACACTAATATGATGCGCGAGGTACATTTTATAAATGATACACTAATCTGGTGCGCGAGATACATTTTATACATGATACACTAATATGATACTCGATATACATTAATTTGATGCGTGAGATACACTAATATGATGCGCGAGGTACATTTTATAAATGATACACTAATCTGATGCGCGAGATACATTTTATACATGATACACTAATGTGATGTGCTATATACATTAATTTGATGCGTGAGATACACTAATATGATGCGCGAGGTACATTTTATAAATGATACACTAATATGATGCGCGAGGTACATTTTATAAATGATACACTAATATGATGCGCGAGGTACATTTTATAAATGATACACTAATCTGGTGCGCGAGATACATTTTATACATGATACACTAATGTGATGCGCGATATACATTAATTTGATGCGTGAGATACACTAATATGATGCGCGAGATACATTTCATACATGATACACTAATATGATACGCGATATACACTAATTTGATGCGCAAAAATGAGGAATTTTAGAAATTTATAAAACTTATAGGGAATAATGGTAATAAATAAATTAAAATGTGGGATTTCCATAATTAATGCAAAATATATTTTAGGCAAAATTTTCATTTTCTTAGTTAGATCAGTATAGTATTTATTTTTGGCAAGGCGCGTATTGGAATTTTACGACCAATATTTTTACAATTTTGCTTTGTTATCCAAACTTTGCTCAAGTATTACATGAATAGAAGCTTTTTAAAAAAAAGTCATATTCAACAAACATATAATTTTAAGTCAGAATTTTATGGTTATATAACTTATATTAGTTCTTTTTTTTTGTAATAGAAGAAATGAATTATCATAATAAATAACATTTACGTTTCCAAATAAATATCACAATATTCAAAGTTTATCAATATAATAATAAAATTATATAATAGAGTATGTAAAAGGTTGATTGTTACTTGGAAGATTATAAGATAGGGGTAATTTCGATACTAAAATAGTATTAGGCTGAACAAGGGCAGAGTCTTAAAGACCAGTTAGTTATAAAGGAGAGGGTTTTAGCCTTTTTTAGGGTTTAAGACATCACAAGGAACAAGAGATAGCAGCTATCTCCCAAAAAAAACTAAAAAAAATGGGTGCAGAAGCCAAAAAGCAGAAAATGGCAGAAGAGGAAATCGGCATTGATGGGAAGCTGGTTATTTCTGTTGAAAAACTGCAAGAGATTCAAGACGAACTTGAGAAGGTACACCTATTTTTCTCACTGAGAGAAAAAACTTCTTCTTCTACTTTCTATGCGTTTGTATCAGTTGATTGTTTACTTTAGCTTTTTACCTCCAAAGTTTAAGCTTCAACTTTGAATTACTAGTTGCTGTGTTGTTTTAGTCCTTTTTCGAAGGTTTCCCCTTTCTTGTAAGAACCATTACTTTTTAAATCATGGTTGGAGCGTACTTGTATAATTAAGATAAGTTCAAATAAAGAAATTGCAATTACTGGAACAAGATGTAAACTTAAGAACTTGGAAGACAGGCATCAAACATTTGGGGTGATAAAGGAGGAAATTTAGAAAAGAGTTGGGGTGTCTTTTTCCAGAGGACTACAAAATTTACAAGTAAATATTTCAAAAGAATAGGAAAACCTATGTTTCTATATTTCGACTGGAGGATCCCAAGGTTTTAGAATTGCCTTCAATTTTGTGATTGCTGCATGGTCCATCTATTGATGGGATAAATGGTTTGGGTGATTGGACCAAGCAAGTGATCGTCTTGTGGCTTGTCCCATGTTTCTTGTTTTCTTTTGTATTATTCCCTCACCTTTTCAGTTGTGTTAGTGATGTGTTTCTTTGGGCTTGGTATGCGTCACCTAGATTTGAATCCACAAGTCCTTACAAATACATGGTTGGATGCCACATAGGTGGTCGTGTTCATGAGAGTAAGAGACTGGAACTATTTTTCTGTCGCATTTGTACCTATGACGCCATTTCTCGATGAGCGAGATGGATGTCAAGTGTCAATAAAACAGATGGTCTAGCGATGGGATGATTCTAGGGAGATGATTTGCAATTTTTGGATGTCCCAGGAAAATTTCCGCTATTCTTTTGGTCCAGTTGTTTTGATGTATTGCGGGGAAAAGGCTATACTAGAAACTAAGAAGTTTTTGGGCGAGAATCTCACTGAACTGGCATTAAGAATTCAGTGCAATAATGAGAGTTGCGTATTGTTATTCTGGATCATAGCTTCAACACGATGTGCTGTATTGTTCCAATTTGGTCCTTGTCCCCTCTGGATGTGTGGGAGACTCTTCATATTGTTAATAATAGTTGTGTAGTGGATGTTCTTGGAGATTTGTTTCTAACAGTCTTCAACAATTAAACATTGACTTTTATCTTCTGTGGGAGGTATTGGATTTTCAAGTACTCATTCCACACAAGTGGTGATGATTGTACAATTGACTGAATCTGATGAGGTTTGGCGTGATATGTGAATGACTAATTTTAAAACTTTTGCTAGTAGCTTTCCTATTGTTGCTGGATAATATATTTTTTAATTCTTGGTTTTACAGTTTTACTAATTACTAATGCCGTAACAATGTTCACTAGCAGATTAATGAGAAAGCAAGTGATGAAGTGTTGGAAATTGAACAAAAGTACAGTCATGTCCGCCGACCAGTCTATGATAGGCGTAATGATATTATTAAAGCTATTCCTGACTTCTGGTTGACAGCCGTAAGTGATCCAACCTGATTTCATCTATGTTGCTGAAATTTTGAAGTGCTTCTCATCTATGACTTGTGTCATTTGCTTGCAGTTCTTGAGTCATCCTGTTCTTGGGGAACTTCTAACTGAAGAGGACCATAAGGTTTGGTCTAAATTAGTAAAATAAAGTATACAATTGTCAAATCTTCCACTACATTGCTTTTCCCATCTTTACCAATGCTGAAATGGCAATTTGACTCCCAACTCTTATGATTTTTTGTGTTCTTCATATAGCTATTTGGCTTCTGAATCTCAAAACGTAAGTGACTTTCTTCATGCTAGATTTTCAAGTTTCTAAGTTCGGTCGAAGTGGAAGAATCTAAGGATGTGAAATCGGGTTATACGATCACGTTTGTAAGTTCACCCTCCACACGAAGCTAATGTATCTACTACAAATCAACATAGAGCACTGATGATCATCCTCTTTGTTTTACAGAACTTCAATTCAAATCCTTATTTTGAAAATACAAAGCTCTCGAAGAACTATACCTTTCTTGAAGATGGACCTACCAAAATCACTGCTTCGACAATACAATGGACGGAAGGCAAGGTGAGTTGCCATTCTATTAAGAGGTGTATAGTCTGTGGCTTATCAATTTCCTCTCATTAATTATATTGTTTTACTTGTGAAGGGCATTCCTAATGGAGTTGCTCATGAGAAGAAAGGAAACAAGCGATCCCTTGCTGAGGAAAGGTTAGTTTCTTAATGTTTAGTATATCCGTTGGTTTATTTTATCAACAAGACAAGCTCAAGAAGGTCTCTTGATTTTTATTATATATCAGCTATCAACTTTGAAAGTTCCTATAAACTTTAATTAGGTTTTCCATACCCTGCTTATCAACTTGCTAGCAGTCACTTCTTTTAATTGTATTGGTTTAAACCTTAATTTGCCTAGTTTCTGGTAGGAAACTTTGTTAGCATTCACTACCAATCAGGATTGGATAGGGAGTTGCTGATATTCACATAGTAATGCAGAGCCCGACTTAATTTATACTGTCATTGTAGACACAGCGCAGTTCAACGTGTTTGCATCAAATGTTAAATACCTTGATGAGGACAGGGGCACGAGTTTTATGATTGATGCTGATGATTATTAGTTAATTCAGCTTTGTAGATACACTTTTAGCAATAGTTTTGCACTGACTGAGTTAGTCCATCAAGTGCATGGTGATTCTCATTAGCAGTTAGTTATAAGATGATAAGTGGAAGGATCACATGCTCAGTGGCCTTGAGCTCCCTGGTCTGCACTGTAGCACTTGAATAGACATCAGTAGCTGATATTTAATGTCAGTCTTGCTCAGCTGATTTCTCCCTTGGGGCTTGTTGTCTGTGCAGCTTTTTTAGCTGGTTCAGTGAAGTCAATCAGAAGGATGATGGTGAAGATGACGAGGATGTCTTTCTGGAGATTCAAGATGAAGTAATGTCTTTATCTTGTGTTCATTACTTTTCTGAGATTTTTATTTCTTATTTATAATTTTACGCTTTTCATGGATAAGGTATAGTATTTGTAGGAAGATTCCACTTTCCCAACTTATAGTTTTTTTTCGTGGATAACGTATAGTATTTTTATTTCCATTTCCCCCTTCCGTTTTGTAGGTTGCTGAGATAATCAGGGACGATTTGTGGCCGAACCCTCTAACTTATTTTAACAATGTTTGTTCCCTACCATCTTCATTCTTGTTTTCCATGTTGTACTTATCGTTAAGTCATGGAAGTCGGTTTATTATCTCTGATTGTTTGTCTAATGTTATTTTTCCCAGGATCCTGATGAAGAAGATCTTGAGGAGGACGAAGGTGGTGATGAGGTAAGAGTTATTCTTCATGATTGCAATAGTTGTGATAACATATCTAGTAAGCACATGCATACTTATTTGTTTGCAACTGTAAATGTCTCTTTTTTTCCCGACAAAAGTTACCGGTTTCTTTTTGTGCTTAATTATTTCATTTCATTATTCGATCCCATCAATATTTTAATATATGCTTTCTGGCTTAATTGGCAAATTGTATTTAGTATCCTTCAGGTGTTGTTCAACTCCCACCGCCACTTGACTGTGTCTTCTTTTAGAGCTTTTTGAGAATTTTCCTCAATACTCTTCAAAAGAAGTGTCAACTCTCAGCATATAGTGTCATTAGTTTGTGAAGGCAATCAAAAGACCATATTTATGCTTATTGGGGAATGTCTCTGTTTCTGAGAAGAACTGGCTATTGTCCTCAATTCTGCACAAAGTTTTTTTTTATTTTTTATTGTGAGCTTTATGATTTTACACTATTAGAAAATTAGAAAATGAAATTGCATCAGTGTGAATAGGAAAGCAACTATTCTGTGAATGTCCAAAGCCTTTATTTTGGGTTTATTATGGTCTATGAACAAATTAACATAATGGGTTTATATGAGTTGATTGCCTTAACCAAGGACAATATGTTGTATGATTATGTAGGATTTCTTTTGGTATGACAAGGGGACGAACCCTTCTTTAATAATAAGACTCTTTCCTAGGATGACAACTTTTTCTTTAAAATGCCAAACTCAACCTTAGCTTTTGTCCTAAAAAATTACAAGATTAAGTTTGGCATACGTCTGTTAGACTTTTGATCCATAGAGAAAGGAAGAGAGAATTAAGGGTATGATTGATGATAGATGGTGTATATAGTGTAATGATGGGAGAGGACATGGTAGTAGTGTAAGATTTTCTAGCTTTACACTGGAATTTGTGAGCTTAGTTTCCAAACTAATTTGTCTTAGTTTCCAAAATAATTTGTGTTGCAGTTGTACATGAAAAATAGAGCAGATTTATATATTACCATTTACCAGTAGTTAATTATATATTTTTTTGTAGTAATATAGATTTTTAATTCGACATTCTAGTGCCATAGGGAATGCTCCTTTTTGTGGAGACCTATGAACTATATTTCAGGATGAAAGGGGAGGGATAACTAAACCATTGAGTTCTTTTATTCCTTCGTTTCAGAAGTCAAACAGAAATAAAACTGGAGGTTATGTCAACCGTCCAAATCTTGATAGAAAGGAATCATGTTTTCACTTTGCTTTCTAGTTTTACCAAACAACACATGGGTAAGGACACTTGATGTACGAAATGTATAACTAGCCGTTCATTTTCCTGCTCCCTACCTTGTCTCTCCTTTCTCTGTTGAAGTAAAAGGATGTATAACGAATGTTCACATACCTGGCCCCTACCATTTCTCTGTTTTGTCTGTTGAAGTAAAAAGCTACTGTTGCAAGGTTGTGATGAGGATTCAAAATAGTTTGCCTTGTATAACTGACAGACATTTAGCTTTAATCTCTTGGATATACACAATAGAGATATCTTGTGGTTGAGGGGAAGTTAACTGGGTCCTTGTTGAATAGTATTATTTTGATGCTCGTTATGTGATTTGCAGAATAATATCTAGGCAGAACACATAGTTAACTGGGTCAAATCCTTGTGATACACCTCTCCAACACGAGCAGCCCTTTACACACACAACCTTTTCTAGGCATGTCTAAAGACGTCAGTGTGGTTGAATAGTTTTTCAAAATGGTGTTGGTCACAGCCCAGTAGTGGCCGTGACTTGTATCAAACATTTTGGCCTCGAGGACATATGCACTGTTGATCTTTTTGGGATCAAGTGATATAGTAGTTGCTAATTTCTTTTCTGTCGTGAATAATATTAAACAACTTTTGTAGATGGTTCTTGGGTCCTAGATCCAAATGAGAGATCGTTAGCTTGAATGATTTAAGTGGTTTGTTGAGTGTCTGTTGTATAATTTGATTTTCTTAATGCAGGGAAAGGACAGTGAAGACTCAGATGAGGATGAGGATGAGGATGAGTGAACTCTTATACTTCCTCTTTTCGAGTTATCATCTTCGAAAGTTTTGTTGAATAGGTTTTGGTGTCTGTAGAGAGGCTTTAAAATGTAGGGAAAAAGAATAGAATTTATTTTAGGTGTGAGGTCATGCAATTGCTAACGTAACTCTACATGTTTTTTGAAGCTTGTTGGTTTTCATTAAGTTTAAGCAGCACCCCCTTTTCATTGATTAATGGCTTAATCATACCGTTGTTCGCAAGGGAGGGATCAATAGAGTGTAACTTGTTGGAGAACTCAAAGATTCAAATCTCATTTTATCTTATTGATTGTGTTTAAGAGTGAGACATGTGATAATTGTTTCATATCTCTCCTAGTTCATTTTTTCTTCTGTTTTAATTACCAGAAACAACACAAGTGAAATGCAAGGTTCTTAGTTCAGCAACTGTTTTCCTTACTTTTAAACCAGACATAGTTGTGTGACATTATATTATACAAAGGTAAGGAATCAGAGGTACAATTGGTGTAATGGTGACACCATCTATTTCTTTAATTTTCCAGAGCTTTTATGGCTGATTGTCATTCATATCACATTTTAAGGTTCAATGCAGGTCCCCCAATAATGCCTTCTGCTTTTTAATTTATGTGACCTTATTTTTACAAAAAAAGTTCTAAAATTTTAAAACAACTTATCTTAAATATTTATGTTCTTGTAACAAAAATTTTAATATCTGCTCAAATGTTATACATATTTAAAATCAGATTTTTGTATAAAAAATATCATAATTTTAAGATTATAAATCGAAATAGAAAAACAGTTGTGATAAACAGTTTTATTAAAGGAAGGTACCTTCACTTTTCCTGTATTAGTATTTGTTTCGTTGAGGTTTTGGACACGTGCCACTAATATATTGTAGGGATCTACGAAACTAATTTTTAGAGTACACTAAATAAATGATTAATTAGACCCTCATTTTCCACTAATATTAAAGTTTTGTTGAAAATAGTTTTTGCAACAATTTTCTTTCCTTTCTAAAAGCTCTTCATCGAATTTTTCAAGCAAACACTTAGGTAGCATATAAGCTGGTTTGATTGCAGTGAAAAAACACTACCTCAATGGTAGATAATAGTTTAAAAAATAGTATGTTTAATAAAATACTCATTTAATATGGGACAAAGGGAATAAATGCTCTTTGGCTATAATGTCAAATTGTAGTTAAGTATATATCCTTCCTAATTTATGCAGCAGTAGCATTTTGAGTAACGCCACATATAGCGACACCATATTTATCTAATGGCTGGCATTATTGTATGTATTAAATGATATCGCAATCCATTTCTTCACTCTATATGTCTGTCATTGGAACTATTCACTATTTTTTCGTATTTATTTTTTCCTATGATGAGTCACTATCTGGAAGTTAAAGGTTATGCCCCCCCTTCTTTATTTGCATATTCATCTTTTGGTATACTTTATAAATAAGGTTGGGTCACTACAAGGGGACATGATGTTTGGGGTTTTATTTGCCCTGATTTTTTATTATAAATAGATTTTTCTTTTAGGAAAAGGTTTTGGATTGACTAATCCTTTTTCTAGTAGGAAAAGGCTTAGTACTCTATAAATAGAGGCATGTTCCTTCTAACTTAATTAGCATTCATAATGTAGTCTTAAGGGCTTTGAGAGTTTTGGTTAGGGGGAAAATTTGTGGGTCATAAGTTTGATACGTTATTATTTGTGTGAATCTCCTATGTATTCCGAGTGAATTGATTGAGGTTGTTTCTCTCTATATTTTGTACTCTCATATTTATAGTGGATTGCTCATCCTTTGTGGATGTAGGTCGATTGACCGAACCACGTTAAATTATTGTGTCAACACATTACTCTGTTACTCCACACGCGCATATTTAGATCCCCATTTTGGATAAAAAATAACATAACAAATTAACAATTATATTAAATAGTTATAATTGTGGCATTGTTAACAATTTTATGAAAGATTAATTATCTAAATTATAATTAAAATTTTATTTTAATCAATTAAATCTTAGTGATTAATTTTTACTTGTTGAAATCCAAAAGTGAAAGGAAAAATGGAGTATAAGAGAAATAGATTATATTAGAGTAGGAGCCAAATATTTCCTTCTCTCTTAATGTTTCTTAATTTCATCGAATCAAAAGTCGTCATGGTGGGTGAATAAATTATTGTTATCGAATTAAACACCGCCATTGTAGTTGTCGATTTTTTCTATATATTTGAGCTTCAACTATTATCTAAGATATCTTATCAATTATCACAAATTCGTCAATTAATATGCATGGAACGACAACTCATGAAATGTTGCCTACTTGCCAAATGATACTACCTCTACATCGGTCAATGGGAGCATCATCTATTCATCTATTACATATCTAACATATGCATTTAAGAACATAATATCCAAGTCTTTTTATATATTAAGAACCTTTCACAAAAAACATTTGCACAAATTATATATATAATCAAGATGTTGTAGCACATTTTCTCCTTTTGTTGATTTTTTTTTTTCGATTTATAGACAACCAATCAAATTAACACATATGAGTTAATTTAAATATTTAAGAATATCAATAAAGCCCAAATAACTTATTTCCTTGTCAGTTGTTATATAATTCTCATTGGATGTTTAGATTAAAATCAATTAGGAAAGATTGTTTATTTGTATATATGTTCCACTTTTAGATGGCTAAAAGATTTCCTTGTCTCATATTGCAAAAATTATTCATCATCGAATTAAACATATTTCCTCTGAATTTTTTGGTGATATGTTTGAGCATGTTCGATCTAATTATAAATTATCCTGCGCTGCACATAGATGACTTCGAGTGCGGCCATCAAGGTAAGTATAAAAAATGTCCTCCTGGATCGTGTTGTAACATGTGGGGTTTTTGCGGAACTACAGAACACCATTGCGGCAGACCGTGGTGTCAAAGTCAGTGCAACACTAATATAACTTCATCCACTAACAATAACAATACTACTGAAACCTTCTTGTTGTCTAGCTAATCTCCATCAATAAATAAAGAGGATTACTGAGGTATACATTTGCATAAAATAAAATAAGATATTCCTCCATCATTTTTCCTGGGTCTAACTCAACATTTCAGAGAAATTGCAAGTTTCATTAAAAAAGAGATGAAGTTATAGAAAAAAATAAATCTAAGTTCCGCGATAAACCCATCAGGATACAATAAATCATGCAAAAATAGAATTCAAAGGATGCTGGAAAAAATGAAATAAGGATTTGGGTAGATTGAGTTAGTAGTGGTGACTGGTAGGAGTGTACATAGGTCGGTTCGGTTTGATTTTTTATTTAAAAAAATCTAAACTAGTTATGTCGGTTTATCAAATCCAAAAACCAAATAAAACCATATAAAGTCGGTTTTTTTGGTTTCGGTTTTAGATGGTTCTTTCGAGTTTTTTCGGTTTTTCGTTTTTTTACAACTATACCGCATTTGAAAAAGCGATAAATATTTTTTCACTTACGTGTGTGTTAAACTAAACTTAAAAAATGTTAAGTGAATAGAAATTTTCAAAAAGACTGTCAAATTCACATGATTACAAAATATTTTTTTTGAAATATCAACGCTCATTATGTTAAACTAATAAGATTAAAGGCTAGATGCAAACTGAATACAAAAAATATTTACAAATTAAATTATTAACTTTGAATTTGAAAAAGTATAACAATATAATTATAACTCCGGGTCTTAACACAAAATAAAACATTTACAATTTTTACAAGTCTATATTTGAAATAAAATAGATAAACATTGAAAACTATAAACTAACTTAAAATATATTTAACAAAGTAGATTATAAATAATAATTTTTAGTTATAAATAAAATAAATTTATATATATATATATATATATATATATATATATATATATATATATATATACACAAAATTTTACAAATTCAAATTTGAAATAAAATATATAAAATTGAAAATTATAAACTAACTAAAAATATATCACCAAAGTAGATTATATGTAAATAATAATTTTATCTATAAATAAATAAATTATGTATATATATATGTCGGTTTGGTTTGAGTTCGATTTAATTCTTTTTTTTCTAATACCAAACCAAACCAAGAATGGTCGTTTTTTTTTCCAATCGCCAAACCAATCAAACCAAACCACAAGTCGATTTTTTTTTCCGATTTGATTTGGTTCATTGGTTCGATTTGACTTAATGATTCGATTTATACACCCCTAATGACTGGTGTCACCGATGAAAGAGAGAAAATTTCCAACTCTACTGAATTAAACCATAGGCATGACAGAGTTCGATGGTGAAGAAATTGACGTATTTGTATAAATTATTTTGTATATTTTTTGCTATTTTTTCCCTAGCATTTATCATTTTAATTTTTGTATATATGTAATGTTGATACATTTGATTTATACAAGTTATGTAGTTTTGTAACCCACATGTGATTTTTGTAGTCCAGATTTGTATGTTATCAGGAAGAATACACTATAGCTCCTAATTGTATAAGTTCAAACATTTTTTTAAAATGATTTTGTATTTATTTCTATATGTGAATGCTTTTATATATATATATTTGATTTGTATATCTATGTATATTTTAGCCCATATGTGAAAGATTTTGTATACATTTGATTTTTAAATCTAAGTATTTTTTTAACACCATATGAAAGTTATAGTTCATATTTATATATTATGAGCAAATATACATTTAGATATTATTTGTAATTATATGTAAATGCTGAAATTATATACTACAAAAAAAAAAAAAAAGTTTAACCCCTACTCAAAAAATTCAAATTGTAAATTGATTTTGTATCAATTATACAAATTATACTAATACAAATAACTAAATTTTCCTTGGTTTGTGAAATTTAGATCCTTAACTCTTATGATTATAATGTTTAGTGTATTTTTTTAGGCGTCTTCATTTGTATAGGATGATTTATAATAATGAACTTTTCAAATCATTTATAGAGAAGGTGTCACTTTTATTATGACTATAATATCCTTAACTCGTTTTCTGAGAGTATAAATTTGTGAATTATTTACCACCGTTTTCTTTGATTTGTGAATTTTTTTGTTACAAAATAGTCGCATGTATCATAAATTAAATTGAGAATTTAATAGCCGATGATTAACTATATAAGTAATAAGTGGTTTATGAGTGTGTGCTGACTTCCATTGGTATTACTTGATTTTGTTAATGCAGGGAAACAGTGAGTGAACTCTTTAAACAATATTTTTCAAAAGTTTTGGTGTTGGGAAAATAATATAATTTATTTTTGTGTGAGGCCATGAAACGTAACTTTACGTGTTTTTTATTCTTAACTGATCACACGACTCTTAGATCTTTTCTTCTGCAAATATAATAATTTTTCCTATTTAACATTATTAATTTATATGATTGATTACTTCTTTTACTTTGAAAATGATTTTTTTTAATAAGTAGGTGAATAACATAGAATAGAAAAACGATAAAAAGCAATCATGCAATATTGAAAACGCCTCATACACAAGTTGCTTTCATTAAGGTTTTCCCTTGGTCGTATTAGATTTAATAATATTGCCTGATTGCATTTTATATTCAAGGTGTATTAAATAATAATAAAACAAATAATATTAATAAAGTTGATGGGTTCTTAACAATGTTAAATTAATTATAACTAATTAAAAAGGAAACAACTTAACTAGTGATAGATATACAACATTATTCATCATATGCTTAAAAAGGACCATATGATAATGTCTGATTGACACAATAATTGGATTCGTCCTTGTAACGATCCGATTCCGTTCTTATGGAAAAGTCAATAAAGAAAGAACTAGGCCAGAAAACTCTTTTGTGGTAACTTGGAATTGTCCAACCTAGCCCTAGATTTGGAAGAAATCGGATTCACTAAGGTGTAGGAAAGTAATGAATAAGAGATATAATTGTGAATTTTATTACATGAGTGGATAGATAAGACATTTTCGAACCCTTAGCACTTTACGTAATCAAATTTGAACGAGTAGAACTTCCGAAATTGATCTTTTTATGAATGAGTACATTCTGTCAAGGCCGCTAAAGCGGGATTCTGGCCGCTAGAGCGGCGCTGCTGCAGCGGGATGGTTCAATCAGAGAGGGACAAACGTGTTTTAAAGTTGCTTATAAATCCTAAAACGAACCTTATTTGGTATTCAACGACTTCTAGGACTAAAAGAGGCGATCCCAGACGAGTTCTTAATAGTTTTTCATCATTTTTAGGCTAAAGGTAAGATTTTAACTCTCCGAACCTATTTTTTGATCCGCAAAACCTATTTTATTTGGTTATTATCGATTATGAAGGGTTTATATATAAGAATTATGGTGAAAAAAGCCCTAATTTGGGTATTATGAGCTTAGGTTTGATTTAGGGTTATTGGGTTTGTTATAATCCAAATAATTAGACCTTTGATTGTTGATCCTTGCGTATATCAATTGTTGTAGACCTAGATCAAGCGAAAAAAATTGGAAAGAGAAGATTCAAGTGTCTTAGGGGATTCAAGCTTGGACTCGAGGTAGGTGATGGTTGTGATTTCATGTTGGTGTGATATATGTTTGTTGTTGCTTCATTATAATGCATGTATATATGCGAATGTTGCATTATTGATCACACACTATGTAAAAGAGTATGAACGAATAATTTGTAAGTCATGAATCACCTCTTTTGTATGATCTTGATGATGTACTTGTGTTTATGGTTGTGGTGTGTGATTGGGGATCGAATTGCCACGTTCCGGCAAGCTCACTTGGATGGGATTGCCATGTTTTGACATAAATATTGGACCAAGTTATCACGTTTTGGCACTACTATGGGATCGTATTTGTTGACACCCAATTTTGACCCTCCCCGGTAGGAATTAATTAATGAGCTTCTTAAATTCTCAAAAAATTTAAAATAATTAGTTTTGTAAATTTTAAAAATAATAATAATAAAGTTTGCATTATTTTGAATAATTTTTGCCGTTTCTTAAAGTTTTAGATAATATATATTTTACATAATTATGTATATAATTAATATATTTTATGATTATTCAAAATAAAAAAAATCTCAAAAACATTTTTAATTTAGTGAGTAGTCTTTTAAATTAGTTATATATATATTTTTTTTTGAATCACTAAGTTTACGATTAAATAATTATTTTATTTTTGTTAAGATTAAGAAGCTTGTTAATTAATTAATATTCATTTGTCTTATTTAAGGTTTAGCTAAATTACTAATGTAACACAATTTGACTATTTCTTAAATTTAATTCATTTTAAATTTCCAACTTAACTCAACTTTGAGAAACATTGGGCCAAAATCTAATTCAGTTGTCAGCAGCCCATTTCATATCTCCAGCCGACCAAACTTAAATTACCCCCTCCAGCCCATTCAATTTTTAAAATAGGCCCAATTCAATTTCTTCAGCCAAGAAATCTTTTTTTTAAACTTTCATCCAAGCCCAATGCAATTCCAGCCCATTCCTCCAAAATACTGCAGCCCAATATATTTCCCCATCCGGATTTTGGGGGATTTAATTTGAATTTTGGGATTTAATTTGAATTTTGGGGGATTTAGTTTGAATTTTGGGATTTAGTTTGAATTTTGGGGGATTTAGTTTGAATTTTGGGGGATTTAGTTTGAATTTTGGGATTTAGTTTGAATTTTGGGATTTAGTTTGAATTTTGGGGAATTTAGTTTGAATTTTGGGATTTAGTTTGAATTTTGGGATTTAGTTTGAATTTTGGGGATTTAGTTTGAATTTTGGGATTTAGTTTGAATTTTGGGGATTTAGTTTGAATTTTGGGTTTTTAGTTTGAATTTTGGGGAATTTAGTTTGAATTTTGGGATTTAGTTTGAATTTTGGGATTTAGTTGAATTTTGGGGAATTTAGTTTGAATTTTGGGATTTAGTTTGAATTTGGGGAATGGAGGGATTCTCATTTTTGCCCCCACGTTCCTATCCGGTTTTTTTTTTCTTCCAAAAGAGTAACTTTAATCTTCCCCTATATATATATATACATCCTATTTTTCACTAAGAAAAAAAAGAGGGAGGAAAAAGAAAAAAGAGAGGTCGGATTTAGATAAGAAAACATTAAAAAATATTGAGAGAATATTGTTAAGTAGAGATTTTCTTAAGAATAGATTTTTTTAGAGGGGAGTTAGTGAGAGTCTAGGCTCTGCTTGTGTCCTCGCCTGTTTCTTTGTTCACCGGAGTTTCTCCGAGTCTTCGGGGTTCGCGAGGTTCGTGCTTGGTGTTGGAAGAAGCTCGTTGTCCCGCTCTGCTTGTCACTGTCTCAGTATCGCTGTTCCGAAGAAGGTAACACACCTTTTCCTTTAGCATTTTCTTTTCTCTGTTCCTCTTTGAGTTGAAATCTTGGTATTGGAAATTTGTTATTGTTGTTCACTCGTCCTATTTGATGCGGATACTAATTCTCTCCCTTTGTCGTTTTGTTGCATGAACCCCTCCAAATTCATAATGGATTCTTTTTGTTGCATTCCCAAATTCGAGCCATAAAGGCTCGAGTCTCTCCTGTCGTTAAGTCAGCCGGACTGCTGGTGTACGGAGCAGAAGGATCACAACAGGGGCTGTAAAATTTATTTTACAGATTTTGAGGAGGCTGTATACCAGTTGTATACACACTATATACACTGATATACATTATAAAGTATGATACGCAGGTCCAAAAATCAGTACAGGTGCTTGAGAGGCTGAATCGGGATGTATATGTCGAGTATACAGTCCGATATACAATGCAAAGGGCCGAATGCAGCCCATATACGGTGGTATACGCAAAACATATGCACAGTTTCTTTGGAGGAAAAATGGGGCCAAAGCCCAAAAAATTTGCAGCAGGCCCAATTTTCTTTGGGTCCATTTTAGAGTGAGGCAGGCTTCCAGATTCAGTACTTGGGCCTGGCCCAAGTTCAAATATCTCTTCTCCCTATTATTAACTACTTGTTATTATCGTTATATTGACTAATATTTTGGTGGAATTTTATCAATTTTCCACGGACAGCCATTTCTTGTTATATTTATATAGTCATAAATATTTATTTGTCTTTTTAATTATTATTATTATTATTATTATTTATTTAGTTTATTTTATCGATTTTTGTCAACACTTAAGTTATGTCCCTTGAGAAATTTCCCTTATTTCTTTTTTTCCTTAAGATAATATAATTGAGTAAAACAAATAAATATTTTTTTTTAATAAAAAAAAAATTAAATTTCTTTTATTTTAGTTTAAATTTTAAAAGATGTTTGAAAGTCATTTAGTCAAATCGCCGGTCAACCGCGAGTTAGCGGGCATTCCGAGGGCCTAACACCTTCTCGGAATGTACATTGAACTTTGAACCCTTTTCAATTGATTTTTATCTGTTTTAAATCTTTTGAAAAAATAAATTGTAAGTTTTCTTGATTTTTACTAAAAAATCAAGTGGCGACTCTGTCAATTTGGAAAGTTGATTTTTTCTTAAATCATAAGATTAATTGACTTTTTGAAACTTAGTCATTTCTTTTTTTTAACTGTACGTTTATATTTTTTTGATAAAACAGTATTGTCACGTTCAGGTAAGCTAACTAAGATCGGGTACTACGCCGGTGAACTAACAATTTGAGTTTGGGTTCCATGAGAGGACTATTGCACTGGATTCCTGAGAGGACCAACTACTTGTGATAATTGTATTTATTGTTTATAAGATATGACTTATGAATTCTCAAAGAGTTCTACTTAGTGTGAGAGGGGGACTGGGACTCCATTCATGCATTACACAAGTGAACTTTAAGAGTGGTTGTGGTGTGATTCTCTTATGTTATGAAGATTGTGTTAATTAATGTTGCTGATATTCGGTATGTTACATGATTATATTGTTGATATATGTTTCATTTTTTGGGATAGCCGCGAGATCGTACCACCGGCGGCTATTGACAGACCTCGTAATTTAGAATATCAGTATCCATTTCGAAATCAAGGGTGATCTAGTTCTTTTGGGCTGCCTTGAGTTCTTTTTATTTAAGTCCACTCTCTTCGGACTCAAACTATTATTTAAGGTATTGTTTAGTTTTGGGGTTGTACCCCTTGTTCTTAGACTTGTCGTTGTTAGAGTTTTGGTACATTAACTTTCACGCTTTAGGCGTATTTTTCGGATTGTTTTAGTTTATTTAACTTGCTTTCTTAACTTAAATACCTTAATTTTAGATTATTTGCTTTAGTTGGAAGATAGTAGTGATTCTCCCACCGAAGTGTTACTGTGGGTGTTACGACAATTTGGATCTTAACGGTCTTCATCTCTCCTTTTATGATTCTATTTGCATCCCAATAATGTAAATTTTGATTTAAAACTTTTGTGATTTCATTTATCAAAATTCATAGAATTAAGTTATTCCATGTGATTTTTCAAAAATCTAAAATCTCTTAATGAAATTGGCTTTTAATCCTTAATGTTCTAATGTTATTTCTGATAAATTTATTGACTCTTAGCGATTATTACTCAAATATGAACTTAACATGAATAAAATCTTCACTCTATGCAAAAATAAAGTCTTTACCTTTTAAACAAAATCAAACGTCTTTACCTTTTGATGCAAAATTATCTTTCCCATCAATCTATTGCCTCCATAATACTTTTGTCATCTATGTTTGGATTCAAAATTGACCACTAAATTTAATCTATTTAAATATTTTTTGAATATGTGGCGCTCAACTATTTGTTATAATTTAACTTATTAATATAATTTATAAATCAATTCATTGTCCACCATTACTAATTAAACCACACCAATTTTAATAAACCGACCATATTACTAATGCAACAACAGAAAAGTTACTGCCAATGAGTGTTTATAAAAAATTGAGGCGAAAATGTCTATAGAAGCACATTATCATATATTGAAGTCGTTAATCAAAACATATTATAATTCAAGTACTTAAATAAAAGTTATCGATAAACTTAAAAGTATGACTATGTTCATCTTAATTATTCTTTCGTCTCAATTATGTGATACTACATAATAGATAAAAACTTTAAAAAATAATATATCAAAGTTTTAATATTTAAAACAATCATAAATATTTATAAAATTATATTAAAAAAATTCTTGAATTAATTCTGGATGTACTAGTTCTTTGCCTTTAATCACACATATCTAATTAAAGCTTGAAACGGAATCCTATTGAAATTGCCCTCCTAAATGAGTGGCTCAACTTAAATTAAATTGGGGCTTCGAATCAGACTCGAATAATTTTGGATGACTTTTTCAGAAATCTATAGTTTCATCGTATTTTAGTAATGTTTAAGCGATTTTGATATTAGAATTGGTTTATTAATTGAGTGGAGTTTAATTAGTATTGAGTGGGTAGTGAGTTGGTTTATAAATGATATTAATAAATCAATTTATAAACAATAGTTGAGTGTCAAGTATTTAAAAATATTTAAGCAGTTTAAATTTAAAACCGTTAAATAAGTGGGCAATTTTGAATCCAAAGGTGGATGATAAAGGTATTTTGGAGCCAATATGTGAATGGAAGATAATTTTGTACCATTTCTAATACTTCAAAAGTATTTTAGACCTTTTCCATTTATTTATTTCCTGATCAGTCTTAATTTAACAAAAGTAAAATAATAATAATAATAATAATAATAATAATAAGTTATGTAACATTACATTATACTTTTGACCTATTTTAGGTGATATTTATTTCTTTTTTAATCCAAATAATAATAATATCAATTTATTATAATAAATATAATTTGATTTTAAAAATTTTCCTTTACCTCTAATTAGATGATTAACAACTATGCCATAAAAAATATTTTAAATTGCAAGTTTAAATTTTTATTTTCTTAAATACCATGACAAATTAACGAATGACACAATAATAGAATGGAAAAAAGATATAAAATAAGGAATCAAAGGGTACAATCATTGTAATATCGACATCATATTTGTCTTTTATGTCTTACATGTGATTACTCCACTCTCTGTCTTTTTCTTTGAGCAAGTACTGTTTCTTTTTATTTATTTATTTATTTCCTGATTAGTCTTAATTTATCAAAAGTAAAACAAAACAAAATAATAATAATAATAATAATAATAATAATAATAATAATAATAATAATGTTAATAAAATTGTTGGGTTCTTGTCTTCTTGACGATGCAAAATTAAGGAATAACATATAAATGTGCTCTTTCACTTGGCCTCATTTTACGTTTATGTCTTCAATTTTGGATATGTACAAGTAGACACTTAAACTTGTATAAAGTAGAACAAACAAACACACGAGTTCTATATGACACAATACAAGTAGGACACCACGTAGGACAAAAAAATGACATGTAGGATGTCATGTAGGATGAATATGTCTTGTTCAACTTTATATAAGTTTAAGTGTTTACTTGTGCATATCCAAAGTTGAAAAACATAAATGTGATTTGAAACCAAATTAAAAGACATATTTATATATTATATCTAAAATTAATTACAGCCAATTAAAAATATGATGACTTAACTAGTGATGGATGTGCAACATTATTCATCATGTGCTAAAGTGGACCCATTTGGTGATATTTGATTGACACGGTAGTTGTATTTGTCATCGTCTCTTCTTTTATGGTTCTATTTGTATCCTCAATAATACATATTTTGATTTCAAGTTTTATGATTTTATTTATCGAAATTCATTGTTTAAAATTATTCGATATGATTTCTTTAGTGAAGTTTGGCTTAACCATTACTTGATATCATTTTAAAGTTCTATGCCGGTTCTAGAATTGTATTCAAAATTTTGGGATGATAGGTGAACTATTATGAAAATGTGGATCTAACAGGATTGAAAACAATTAAAATTTTAAAATTATAGATCCAAAGTTGAAATGCTTAATTAATTGAAATGTCAAAAGTGTTACCAATAACCATTAAAAAAGGTGATACCCAATTTTAGAAAGAAAAATAAAATAAAACAGATTTAAAATTCAAATTTTTAACCTCATTAAGAGTTGCACCGAATTATCGTCGCATTAAATGATACTTCAGGTATAGATTCACACATCCATATATTTAAAACAAAAATTAAAAATATAAAATTACTATATATAATTTCAAAAGGGAAACATGAATTCAGGTGAACCTATTGTGTGTGTCTGACAGGTCTCCCAAAAATGTATACAGTTATGCCCTCTGCTTATAATTTAGGGCAACTTTCACATATAGCAAATAAAAAATTCATATTTGTATGCTATAGCAAAGTTTGCATAATTGCGCTCCATAGCAAACATAGAAACTGTATAATTCGCTATACATATACAGTTGAAGCAAATTGTATAAAACGAAGTGTATAAAACGAGAAAGAGAAAGACACTTGGGCAGAGAACTGTATAAAAACGAAGTGTATAAAACGAATTGTATGATTATAAGTGTATAGAACGATTATATACAATTTGAATTTGTATAAAATGAGAAAGAGAGAAAGACAAAAGATACTTAGCAGGGAATATACAATTGAATCGAATTGTATAAAACTAGAAAGAGAGAAATTAGATACAATTTGAAAATTGTATAAAACGAGAAAGAGAGAAAGACAAAAGAAACTGGGCAGAGGAGTATTTTTATTGTATAATTATAAGTGTATAAGACGAAAATATATATACTTGCATGTGTATATACAATTTTCTCACGCTTTATACAAACAAAAACGCAACTTATACAATTCGCTTCTGTTTGTATAAGTGAGAAAGGCGAGGGTGACGAGCGAGATTTGGGAGAGTGGCGAGCGAGATCTGGAAGAGGGGAACAAAAATATATGTATTTATACAATTTCCTCTGCTTTATACAATTCGAAATAATTTTTATACACTTGTGTTTGTATAAAAAGTGAGGAAGCGAGGGAGAGATTGGAGGAGAGTGGCGAGCGAGATATTGGGAGAGAGGCGCCTGGCAATTTTTTTCAAACGTTTGCTATGGAGCACAATTAAATCAAAACCTAGCTACTCTATTTATTTTAGGTTATTAGTTTGCTATTATATACAATTATCCCTATAATTTATGTGACCTTATTTTTTTTTTAAAAAAAAGTTCTGAATTTTTAAAATGATTTCTTCAATATCTATGTTCTTTTCATAACAAATTTAATGTCTACTCAAATGTTATACATATTTGGAATCACAATTTTTTTTTTACAGTGGTATAAAATAACATAACATATTTAAGATCATAAATTTCATATCCAGTTAACTAAAATTGAATTAGGAAGATATATAATTGTGATAAACCGTATTTTGAAAGATACATTATTAGTATTTCTTTCCTTAGGGTTTTGGGCACGTGCCACTAATATATTACAGGGATTCATGAAACTTATTCTAAGGACACACTAAATAAAATCGAACAGTAATTAATTAGATTCTCATTTTCAATTATTATTAAAGTTGTTTTAAAAATAATTTCTTTCAAAAAGAAAAAAGAAACTTTTTTCTTTCTTTCTAATAGCTCTTCATTGAAAATTTCAAGCAAATACTTACCCTAAGCTGATTTAATTGCCATGAAAAAAACAAACTCTAAAATATGAAAACATATTGCTATTATTTATTAAATAAATATAGGTTGCTCATATATTTGTACAAACATAAGCATTTAAATAAAATATCAATTGATTTTATGTAACTAATCAGTGTTGTATTGAGGTCAGGTCTAATCCCTTTTTATTTTATTTTTATAATACAACACACCTTATTTGGATATTGATTAAAAAAAAGTACTACCTATCTAGTTTTGAAAAATAAATGTTAATTTTCATATTCAAGATTGATTACTTCTTTTATTTTAAAACTGATTTTTTTAAAAACAAATAGGTCAATAACAAGATTTAGAAAAACGATAAAAAGCTATCATGCAATATTGAAAAAAGATTCATTGACAAGTTGCTTTCAGCCTTTCACTAACGTTCATCCATTATCGTACTAGATTTAAGTGGACCAATATTGGCTGATTAATTTATATATATATATATATATATATCCTATTTATTATATTAATGGTAAATTAAATAATAATAATAATGATAAATGTTAGAAATAAAATTGATGGATTCTTGATGGTGTAAAATTAATTACAACCAGTTGAAAAAGGAAATGACTTAACTAGTGATGAATGTGTAACATTATTGTTTGATTGACACAATAGTTTTATTTGTTCTCGTTACTCCTTTTATGGTTCTATTTGCATCCCAATGTGTATTTTAATTTTATTTTTTGTAATTTTATTTATTCAAATTCATGTATGAAGTCACTTTAATCGTTACTCAAAATTATTTTAAAGTTCTATGTCGGTTCTCATTCATTTCTCTCTTCTCTCTCCCATTTTGGCTCGTCTCTGTCCTTTCCTAACATGTAAATATGACTCGTAATTAGCAAATTATAGTTATAAATTCTAATTAAGTTATTTGAGTGGCTATATGCGAAAATTGTCCTACAATATATGACACTGATTTAGTAGTCTTAATGATACCACTACAATATGTGATACTGATTTAATATCAATTAAGCAATAATATCAGTCTTACTGAATGGGGGTTATGATCAATAATTATTTATGAGAAATTAGGTATTTTAAAAATTATGTTGGGTTTGAATATGGCCCTTTGTATAGTATTTTAGGGCTCACTAAATAATAATTGTACAATAATTAATTAGATCCTCATTTTCAATTATTATTAAAGTTTTGTTAAAAATAGTTTTTGCAAAACAACAATTTTCGTTTCTTTCTAAAAGCTCTTCATCGAAAATTTCAAGCAAAACACCTACGAAGCCTAAGCTGATTTAATTGCCGTGAAAAAACACTCATCAAAATACGAAAACTTATTACTCTTATTTATTAAATATAAGTTGCCGATTATATATTTGTACAAACACAAACATTCAAATAAAATATCTATTCATTTATATAATTGATCAGTGTTGTATTGAGGTCAAGTCTAGTCTAGCCCTCCTTTACTTTTTTTTTTTTTTTGCTAATACAATACATTCTAACTCTAACCGGATAATGATTTAAAAAGGTACTAATTAGTTATTACTGAAAAATAAATGGAGCCGTGCGTAAACATTGATATTTTATGGGACTCTATAAGATGCATTCAATTCAAGTTGGAACTCTACAAATTGTGTTCAACTCTAATTAGGATTCTTGGAGGCTACTCAACCCTGAACCCTAGTTTATGTCTATATAAAGGGTACTAAATTCTCTTAAAAGACATCTCAAAAATTACATAAAGAAATTAAGATCTCGAAATGTTCCACAAACGTCATGGAATATTCATATAGAGAGGTCAAATTTAAATCATCCTAGTTCAAAAAATACGCCACTAACGGCCCTCGAATCATGGATAAATCGTAGGATTGAAATTTTGTGGGACTCTAGAAAATGCGTTCAATTCGAGTTGGGACTCTATAAATTGTGTTCAATATAGATTAGGATTCAATATAAATTGTGTTTATGGCTATAGATTGATACAATAATTTTATTTGTCGTTGTCTCTCCTTTTATCTTTCTATTTGCATCTCCAATAACGTCTACTTCAATTTCAATTTTTGTGATTTTATTTATCAAAATTCATTATATAAAGTTTACTTTAAACCTTTACTCGATATATATATATATATATATATATATATATATATATATATATATATATATATATATATATATAATAACAATAATAATATAATGTTCATAAATTTAATGGGTTCTTCACACTGTAATATTAATTACACCTAGTTTAAAGGAAATGACTTAACTGATGATGGATGTGCAACATTATTCATCATGTGCTAAACTGGACCATTTGGTGATATTTGATTGAGACAATAATTGTATTTTTCCTCGTCTCTCCTTGTATGGTTCTATTTGCATCCCAATAATGTATATTTTGGTTTTGGTTTTTGTGATTTTAATTATCAAGATTTATTCTATAAAGTTATTCGATATGATTTCTCTTAATGAAGTTTGTCTTAGCCCTCAATGTTCTTTAAGTTGTTTCTAATAAAATTATTGATCCTGAGTTATTATCGCCCAAATTAATTTGAAGACCTATTTTAGTATGAACTCAGTTAATAAAATTATTATCACTTTCCACGAAAATAGCGTCATCACCTTTTCAGTAAGAAAATCAAACCTACACATATTTTTTTAATAATAAACAAGTCAGGTGATATTATATTATATTTTTTTCAATTTCGTTTTATAGGGTACTTTTTAATTCATCTATAATAATACTCACTTTGTCCCTTTTTACTTGTCCACTTTTGAATTGACACACCTATTAAGAAAATAATTAATGACGTAGTGAGTTTATCATTTTACCCCTATTAATATGAAGTTGATGAAAAATTCTACATTTTTCAAAGTAATTAGTCATTCAGTTGTGGGTATAATAGGTAAATTTTTTTTTGTCCTTTCTTGATTTATCAAAATGAACAAGTAATTAGGGATAACTATATAAGAAAAAATGGACAAATAATTAGGGACGTAGGTAGTATGAGTTTGCTATAATTAGAAACAATTTAATTTTACAATTTTCCCTATTTCCCCAATGAGATAATGAACAACTACACAAATATTTTTTCAATTTCATTTTATATGATACTTTTTTTAATTCGTCTAAAAAATATCAATTTACTATAATTAAAAACAATTTAATTTATAATTTTCCCTATTTTTCCAATGAGATAATGAACAACTACACTTATATCTTCTAAAAGGACATGCAACATAGAGTGGAAAACTAATATGAGACGTCTTTTTCTGCAAAATTGATCATTCAAAAAATTTCAATATCTTATCACATAAATTGAAACAAAATAAATATTTTAAGAAATAAAAAATTTCACTATCTCATCACATAAATGACTTTTTTTTCTTATAACAACTTTTCATGTGACATGTTTAATACCACAAGATTAAAATACAATTTTATACATTTGACATAACTTTAATTTAAGACCACATGATCAAAAGTCTTATTTATTTTATTAAATTTCGTGTCAAGTCAAACTAAATCATTCTTTGTGAAAGAGTGAGAGTAATAATTAGTGCCATTGAAAAGGAAAGGACGTAAAACGTGATCCACAACGTGCTAAGAGAACCATCATTCATGTCTCTCATTTTAACTAGTATCCACTAATTATAGACAGTAAAATTACATAATCTAATTATTTTTAGAAATATTATTAAGTATTTTTTCATATTATTAATATTTAAATAAAAACAACAAAAAGAATGTTATAAATCTGGAAGTTGTATTCATGAAGCAATATGAATATCAATTGATTTTATATGGTTAGCCAATGATCTAATTAATGTAATAATGATTATGATCAATATCAGTTGTGCCTACTGCCAAGTATATTTTGTAAGACAAATGACTTGATCATCAAACCTTGACATATCAATCTATTTTCTTCCGGATAACAAAAAACATAAGAATATATATATTATATATACATTATAACTTATAAGTTAGTCCAAATTCGATAAATCGTTTTTTTTTAGATTCTTTGAAAAAAATTCGCATACATTCTCTTCTCCATGGTAAGAATCATAAACAAATTTCATCTAATTAGTTTAGAATTCAAATTATAATTGTTCAAAATTAAACTGAAATCAATAATTTAGTTACTGGGTCAATAGTTTGGGTTAATGGTTTAACGGTTCGAGTCTCGATTTACTATAAACTTCTTATCAACTTATCGGTTCGGGTCTCAGTTTGACCATATTCCTAAGCGAGTGCCCCACTAACCTGATAAAAGCTTAATTAATTATATTTATATCACTTTAAGACATTATACACTTTTAGTCTTTGGGGTTTACACTTTCAGTCTCTTTACAGTGACTTTATAATTGACACTCAAATTTCACAATAATATTCCAAAGCTGTAACATAACTCATTGATTCACTGTCACTGCTCCCACGCCGATGAGTTATTTTGAATATCATTCTCTAAGTGTCTAAATTGATGTTCAAATGGTTGATTCCCTTACTTTAAGTCTTTATTTTTATCTTCTCATTAAGTGAGTGAGCCAGTATGATATGCGTCCAATATTGCAATACTACAATCTGCAACGATTTTTTTTTATTATTAGTAATGGTCTCTTGATCATTAATGATTTTTGTGAGTAGTGTTGTAATTGCTTTTCTTTATAGTTTATGTCGAAATTGGTTTGGTTGTTATGAGGAATCCTTTTGAGTTTGACAGTTTGGACAACATTTGACATCTATGTCCAAGTAAATATGGAGTGTTATTAAGTGATTTCATTAGTGACTGCTGGTTAATGCGTATTGTTAATTAGTGATTAGTCCATTAGTAATTCTCAATGAAAATTGTGTGAACTGTTCACAGTTAACCCGATAACCAAAGTGATAACGATCACTAACTGATAAATCAATAACTGCTAAACTGATGTCTTAACGGTTCCATAAAGATTTAGCATGATTACAAATCGACAACCGATAAGTAAAATCGATATATTTCAAAATCAAATTAAACTGAGCAATACACAGTCTAATCGAAACTTATCTTGTACTTTTAATTAATGTGACCTTACTTTATCAAATACTTGATGTTGTGAATAATGCATGGATGAAAGTTGAAACTATATCTATGATGATGAGATGAGTCGCTATCATAATTGTGTTATAAATAGTTTAGCATGAAGGAGAGCAATTCATTCATCCTACAAATAAAAATGAAGGAGACCTTAATTATAAGTGTTTTATGTATGGTGACTTTGCAATATTTGTTCCTTGTCTCAGCCGATAGGCTATCTCTTCCTCATAATGAAACCTTTGGCATGCCACTTTCACCCTCACCTCCGTCTCCACCTTCACACTCACCTTCACCTCCACCTCCATATCCGCGATGTGGAAGGGGAGGTGGTGGTGGAAAATGTAAAAGCAATGAGTGTTGTAGTATTTGGAGTTGGTGTGGAACAACAAGAGATTATTGTGCTCCGCAATATTGTCAAAGTCAATGTCCACCTCCACCTCCATCCCCTCCTCCGCCTGCACCTTCACCTCCACCTCCATCCCCACCTCCGCCTTCACCTTCACCTCCACCTCCTCCTTCACCCTCACCTCCACCTCCATCCCCACCTCCGCCTGCACCTTCACCTCCACCTCCATCCCCACCTCCCCCTTCACCTTCACCTCCACCTCCACCTTCACCCTCACCTCCACCTCCGCCTGCACCTTCACCTCCACCTCCATCCCCACCTCCCCCTTCACCTTCACCTCCACCTCCACCTTCACCTCCATCCCCACCTCCCCCTTCACCTTCACCACCACCTCCATATCCGCGATGTGGAAAGGGAGGTGGTGGTGGAAAATGTAAAAGCAATGAGTGTTGTAGTATTTGGAGTTGGTGTGGAACAACAACACGTTATTGTGCTCCGCAATATTGTCAAAGTCAATGCAAAAAGACTATAACCTCATCCGTCATGAATGTGGAAGGTATTGAAAGCTTCTAGCTCAACGTTAATTACGTTGTCACTACTCAGTATGTATTCCCAATATACCTAGTAGAGGATATATATGCCTCTTTTGGGACTGGTCGTCAAGTGATTGAATAAAAATGTGTGTAATCATCATATATTATAAAATGCATTATTAATTAGTAATATTATAATAAACAAATTAAAGGAGTGTTGTCTAAATTAAGAGGTTCATATATTCTACCAAGAAAAATCTTAATTATTCTACTGGAGTATCATTTTCATTTACATTACGTTATACAAAACTAAGAAATCAGAGGTACAATGCAATATTTCTCTTATGGTTTGGCGTTACTATATGAATAAAATAAGCATCAATTTCTTCACGATATAAAAGTGGTCATATACACTCGTACCATCAAGGCATCAATATATATGCATGGTCTTTATATGTATTATAACTGCGAGGGTAGTTAAGTACTTATGATTAAGCTTATTGAATTTAATTCTTCAAGGTTAATAATATGGATATAGAAGAAATATCAAATAGTTATGTTTTCTCTTCCCCACTTTATTTTGCTACTCTAAAACTTTAATATCCTTTTTGTTGACGGACACAGAATTTTGCGCCTAATTTCCCACATTTTTTTATTTTTTAAGAACCAAAAATATAATATTACAAGTTAATAATTTATTTTCAGATCCTAAATTTAGAATTGAGAATCTTTAACATTGATGCAAAATTGACAGATGAGAAATAGTCGATCCGTTTAAATTATTGTTATTTCTCAAGGACCTGTTTGGAAATAATAATAATTGGATTTGGTGTAATTGAGTGTAATTACACTTTAACATGCTTGGTTGGTCATGTTATTACTTGATCAATAAGCAATTCTCCAATCGTGACAGAGATTAGTGAATTGTTGATAATTACATGATTGCTTACTAGGCTGATAATTTCTATCCTAATAATTACCTAATTCAAACTACCAGATGACTTTTCAAACAACTCCTAAGATGTTCTACATTATCCTAGTATATTATTATGAAAGTTGTTTGTGGATAAAATGTTCAATTAGTTAGGTTAGTTCTACTTCTTTTGTTTATTTTTATGTGTTTACTTATTCAAAATAAATTTATTTTTACTAGTCACTTTTAACATATTTTTTTTTCTTCATGTTCTACCTTTAACATTAATTACTAAGCCGATAATTCAATAAGCCCCGATTTTGTAATTGGCTTATCAGTGATTCTTAAATAATCCTAATATTATTAAAAATGGTGAATAATAAGATTACTTTTAATATTCAGCCAAAAAGTGTTTCCAGTTATTATGACAAAAAGTTATTTATATTAAATATATCAACAACTTAATTATGCATTTGACTTTTGAGAATTGGATACTATATTTGTTAGGAATAAAAAGAACAAGGAAATGAAAGAAAAGAGGAGTGACGGAAAGAGAAATGGTAAAAGAGAAGTAAAAAATAGGTATATTATTCAAGTGTCAAATAAACAATAGAATCTCACACAGTTATTATTGATTGTGCTTCTATAATTTTAATTTTTTTATATGATACTACTTTCTCTTGTTTCTTTCTTATTAATAATATAAACAGTATCTTCATTTATTTTTATTTATCGTATTATACTTTTTAAAAATTAATTTGACTAATGCTATTTTTCAAATACTTTTTAAAAATATTAATTTTAAGCAAGATTTGATCAATTCAACATTGAAAACATCATTTTATTGAGAAAATTATTAAATGAATCGAAAATATGATTCTATAAGTAATATGTTGATAAATTTTAAATAAATATAAGAGTTAGAATTATAGAATTTAATTTAAAAAGTTGATAACTTGATATATCCTACTTTAATATAAAAATTATGAAGAAATAAAAGAATATTTGTAATTTACTTTGTTCAACACTTTTCAACTATTGATTCATATTTTGACAGATTATTACTCTAACTATCAAAGATTTGAAGAAATAGATTCTTAGAGTGCAGAGTTAAAAAGATTTTTAAAAAATGTGAGTGTTAGCAAAAAAATATATGTATTATGAATAATTAATTCTATTTCATGAAAATATTAAACATAATTTTTATTTTTTAGAAATTTGAGGCCCCCAAAAATTGGGGACCTAAGGCAACGGCCTAAAAAATTATATGGAAGAGCCGGCACTGGGCCCGCCCTTTCCACGTGTTCAAGTTTTAGTATATACACATGAAAAATAATTTTTGATCTATATATTTTCTACATTCTTTTATATATATAGTGTAACTTATTGACAAAAGGTGTTGACTGTTCACCATATATTACACTAATTCCACACTCACCCAACATCCCCCACCCACCCTCTTCCACCCCGCAATCTATGAATATTTTAGTTCGTATCAATCACACCCAAAAAGAAGAAGAATAGGCATTAATTGAGAAAGAACAACAAAAGAAAAGAACCCCGAGGATAAGAGGAAAAAAATTGAGGAGAGACATTAAATAATTTAGGAGAATAAATGTAAAATAAAAATAATTCGATAAAATAAAATTAATTTCACCTACTGAAATGGTAAGTACTATCGCGACCTGATGAAATTATAGATCATAGAAGTAATAAATAAGAAAATTTACTTTGATCATATATTTAATAACATATTGTCTTATTTAATTAGTTATGGGGGTAATATACTCTAATTAATATTGTGTGGGGATGCTCATTGCTCAAGATGTGCTTCCGACGATTATCCTTTGTTCAAAAGTTGTATTTAAAAAAATCAAAACTAATTTTTAATCAAACTTTAGTTAGAACGATAAATTTTTTGTGTTTCGCTAAACAAATTAAATGATTTTTCTCTTGATGTTTGATTGAAAATAGTTTATGCAAAAAAAAAATTGATTTTTCATTTTCAATCAACCACTAAAGAAGCAAATTCGTATTTGATCTCTAGAAAGAAACAAATAACAATTGCACTCAATTATCATTATTATTACAATCGCATTCGAGTACTTGTCATATTTTATACACATTCAATGATGCAATGTTAAAAGTAAAAAACAATGTTAAAAGTAAAAATTTTGAAGGCGAAAATAAATAAATATAAAATGTCAAAATGTGGATTTGTCTTAAAATTTAATTTATAATAATTATTAACACGTTATATTGAGCCAAAAAAAAAAAGAATAGGGGAAAAAACCAGAGGGGAGAAAGACTAAAAGAGTATTACATACCACGGATTTTATTTGAACACTTTCTTGATAGTTAAAGATTTTACTCTCAATTTACATTTATTTTACTCTATAAGAACCAAAGTAACATCTATCACAATAAATTATGATTTAATTTTTTTTTGTATATATATTATTCTAGATTTAGAACGAATTTTTTTAGAAGTAATATATTGCTGGTAGATGAGAGAAGGTTACTCTAAATTATTGTTACTTCTCTCATGTGTTCCGCATAATTTCAATATATTATGATTTTAAAGAAAAATAATCATTATCTAGCACCTCACTTTCCTTTTTGAAATCAAACATTGAAATATAATTTGTCATTTGATATTATATCCTACAAAAGTAAGAAATTAGGGTTACAAACAGTATAATGGTGACATAATATTTGTCTTATGATTGACATTACAAGAAAATTACTACGATCTATTTCGTTACTCACTAACAAAAAGTCTTTTTCTCAAATGTACTATTTTATATATATGAATTTGTTTTTTCTATGATAACTCATAATCCAACAAAAGTAAAAAAAAAAAAAAAAGTGTAATTTGATATTCTACTTATTGCTCTTGTTTTTCTAAATAAAATTCTTAGGGTAACACAAGAAGGCTCGCATTTCCGGGTTAGTTCATATGTCTTTATTGATTTTGCAACATTTTCATTAGTTTTTTTTCTTACTTATTATCATATTATTTTAAAAGAAAGGGATTTAAATATCATTGAACTATAGTAAATTTAATAAAAATATTTTAATCTAAATTGCTTCTAAAGATAATACACCAATCCAAAAAGCAAAAAATCGAGGATAAAATCGATGTAATTGAGACACAATATTGTCTTAAGGATAAAATTATTATATATGAAAATAACGATCGTCAATTTCTTCACTCGTTAATTAGAAGAAATATCTGTTTTTCCCCCCTCAAAGTTACTACTCCCTCCGTAAAAAAGAATGACCTCATTTCCTTTTAAATCTGTTTAAAAAAGAATGATCTCTTTCGTTTTTTGGTAACAACTTTTCACGTGGCCTGTTTAAGGCTACAAGATAAAAGGATAATTTTGTAAATTTGACATAACTTTAATTTAGCACCACATGACCAAAAATATTTTTTATTTTCTTAAATTTCGTGTCAAGTCAAACTAGACCATTCTTTGAGAAATGGAGGGAGTATTTTTTTTATGTTTCTCTATGATGAGTCATAATTTGACGGAAATTAACAACTTCCATTAATAAGAAGAACGCTTTTAACCCGATAGTTTGACGAAAAGGATAGTTTTAAGCTGAAATATTTTTAAGAATAAATATAAGTTATTTCTAATAGTTAAAAAATATTATTGACGCTTTTACTTTATAATGATAAAGTAAAAAATGGACGGAGGAATAGTATTTTGAGCCTAACAAACTTTTTAACATATAATCAAGTTCCCAGGCACAGGGGCGGACCCACGTCGGATTAAAAAATACACTGTATATCTAAGGTGAATTTTCTGAATTTGTATTGATATATATATTTTAAACACACTAAATCAAAAATGGATGAGATAGCCCAGCGGTAACTGAGCTCAAAGTTATGCGCAACTCCAGGGTTCGAATCCCTGCATTGGCGTTTTATTTTTACATTTTTTGGTTTCAGTTTTTTTTTTTTTTTTAGTTAGAAGTTTATACTTTTAATTTTCGAAGCTCCTCAACGAAAATCCTAGGTCCGCCACTGCCCAGGCAAGCTGAGAAAAACTCGTATTACCCTTTGACGTTTGCTTCTACGCGTTATCCTGTGCTTTTCGCAAATAATAAATGGCGGAATGATCTGAGAGACCCCTGTATTTGACTTCGTTTTTCAATTTGACCCTTCTACTCATTACTTTGCCACATGAACCCTTAAACTCGATTACACTCTATAATTTAAACCCCTCTGTTCATTGACCGAGCTTATGTAAAATTAAAATGGTTGAGTTGGACAAATGTGAGACACACGCATTGTAAAGCAAGTGAATGCAATATTTATATTTTAAAATTATAAGACAAAATAATGATTACAAAAAAAATATCAAAACTTTTCTTCTTCAGCCCCACGCCTCCACCCCATCTTTTTCTTTTCTTCTACAGCCGCACCTCATCTTTTTTTTCTTCTTATTCAGCCCCAACCCCACCCTTTTTCTCTTCTTCTTCAGCCCCTAGACACCCACACCCGGCTCCTACCTCTTTTCTATTCTTCTTCTTTAAAATACACCCCATTACCATAATTATCAAATATAAAGTTAAAAAAGCTTTTGCAAGAAAACATATTATTCAGCACTTTCATAAATATATATTTTCCAACTTAAAGTTTTCTTTATTTTTTTTATCAAATCAAAATAAATAGAACATAAAGTATGTGCAAGAGCTAATTACAATCTATTATATTTTATGATTGAAAAACTTTGAGTATAAAATGTGAAGAAAGATGAAAATGTTGGTTATTTTATTTTTGGGGTGAGGCTAAGAGTGGATGAGAATGAAGAAGATGAAGTAGAAAGGGGAAAAGGGAGAGAACATTTCACTTTTTATTTTTTAAAATTTGATTTCTGATGTGTCTGTTGACATCCTTTGAATGAGAGCAACGTCACGGTGACTCAATTAAAAAAAGAATTTAGTTTTAAAAAAATTAAAAACGGGTAAAAGGGGTTAAAGGAAAAAGGGAGTCGCCACCTAATTTTTTTGGAAAATTAGGAAACCGATTAATTAATTAACTTGAAAGAAATGTCTACGAAATCAATTTGATTCTAGGTAAGGGGTTCAAGTTATTTCGAAAGAAAGGGGTTAGGCACTTTCAAAATCCACAAATGTGGGTCCCGATTGAGTTCATTTTTTTTAAATTGAGGAGAAAAATAAAATAATACAAATATAATAAACATGCAATATACACAATAAAAAATAAAATAATAATATCGGCCTAAGGTTTGCCTAACATCGATATATACAAAATAAACAATAAAATAATACAATTTGAACTTCGTTCGAATAGTTTCAAGGAAACAAGTCTTGGGTACTTGTAAACACACTTAATAAAAGTGTTAGTAATAAATAAATATGAATAAAATTGAATATAAGAAATAATAATTTAAAAATAAAAACTCGTCTTATTAACATGGGAGGCCTTGGAAATCGAGTGTAATTTCTTCATCGGCCATTTTCAACAAACAAAATATATAAACATAAACTGAATTTCCGTCATTAATATTAGGGAGGCCTCCAAAATCGACGGAGAGATTTTTTCATTGACTATTTTTATAAAACTAATGATGAAAATTAAGAGGAAACAAACAATAAAATAACAAGCTGAACGAAACATATAGAGAAGCAAATTGCTAAACTAAAACTAGAAAATCCAAATAACAAACCGTGCAAACACATAACGATAAGCTAGAACCAATAGTTAATTCAATTAACAAAGTACACATAATTAATGATAAAATAAAACAACTCACAATATAACAAGACATGATTAATGAAAACCAATATAATAACATATCTAGTGACAAATAGAAATTTAAAAAATGTAATATAAAATGCAAAAATTTAGCCAAAAAATAAAAATAAAAATGTTAAAGTAAGAAAATAAATTTTATTTTTAAAATAAATGATAATCTTCGACAATAAAGTAATACAAAATCAGCCCCAAACAACAACAATCAAATAAGGGTTGGACTCCAGATAAGTTAAATAGGGTTCAATCTCAACTCATTCAAACCTAATTCATTTTAAGAAAATCCTCAATTGATCATAAATTAATCTCCAATTTCAATCCTTTTTAAAACACTTACTAAGATATGTTCTTATATTAAAGGTATGAATTATTATCTATTTAACATCTTTTAGAATTTATTTATTCATTTGTTACCTATTTTAGAAAAAAATCTTGAGCGGAAATTCAAATTGTGATTATGTAAGTTAAATATCAGTATGTTAAAAATTATTGAGATTAATCGGGACAAACTGGACGGGTCAAGATTCAACCTTTTTTAAGACCATTTGAACCCAATCCATTTGAGCCCAAAGTAAACTTGGGTGGGTCAAGACCCAACTCGATTTCTATCTCAACCCATTTTAATATCTCTCATTTCAACTCAATCCACCCATCTATCTATTTTGATATCTTCCATTTTAATCTAACCCGCCCATTTGACACCCCTAATTGTGATTCTAAAGAGGTGATCAGTTAAGTCGATCCATCCTCATGGCACCCAGCTTCAAAGGTGAGCGTAACTGAGTAATCACATATAATCAAATATAAAATTATAAAAAAAGTGATTTTG
Organism: Solanum lycopersicoides; assembly: GCA_022817965.1. NCBI lineage: Eukaryota > Viridiplantae > Streptophyta > Magnoliopsida > Solanales > Solanaceae > Solanum > Solanum lycopersicoides. Next base: position 79,261,758 of record CM040620.1, read on the forward strand.
AGTATATCACATATATACTTTCTTCGTTAAATTTTACTTGTCCATTTGAATTTGTTCCATCCATTAAAAATGATGATTTACACAAATATTTTATCACACTATTCTGATTAATTGACGTTTAGTATTAGGTCTAAAGAAATAATTTTGAAAATAAGTAATTAGTGATAAAGGGTAAAACATGAGAAAAAATAATTTTTTTTCTTAACATATAAAAAATGATAAATAAAAGTGAAAAAATATTTTTTAAAATAATAAAAAATAAAGAGGGGCTAATATTGTCATCTGTTGGGTTGATGTTCATTTGATTCTATTGCTAACTTAACAACTGAGTGAAGAAATTGACGCCCATTGTTTACACATAATAATTTCAGCTATAAGACAATATACCGTGTCACTATTATATTGATTGTACCCCTAATTTGTTGTTGTTTTTACATTAAAGTATTGATATTAAGGGTATTTTAGGTCAAATTATTAATCGAGGATATTTTTATTTAATTTCGCAGAGTGTAAGAAGATTTTAAACTTTTCGTTAATATAATTAATACGACAATAAATTTTAAAAATGAGGGAAAATGACGCATGCAATGTTAATAAATATATGGCCTAGCATGAAATGTAAACCATCATGTGTGAATCCATTTAAGAAAAATAAGAGAAAGAAGAACAATATCGAGCTACACATCTCTTTACTTTTGTTTATAATGACTCATCATAGAGAAACATAAACAAAAGTTTATAAAAATAGTATCTTGAGAAAATGGAGAGTTTTTTTTTTAGGCATAATACATATATTGGACCCTAAACTTGGCTTCAAATTTTAACTTTGACCTCAAAACTTTCATAGTGCACANTTCCTGTGAATTTTTTGGTGAAAAATTATGGTGCTTGTAGATGATTACGAGTGCGGACGTCAAGGTTGTTACAAAGAATGTCCTTCTGGATCGTGTTGTAGCATTTGGGGTTATTGCGGAACTACAATACAGCATTGCGGCAAACATTGGTGTCAAAGACAATGTCCACCTCCACCTCCACCTCCACCTCCACCTCCACCTCCATACGCTATAGGACGATGCGGAATGCAAGCTGGAGATAGAAAATGTCCTACTGGATTGTGTGTAGTTCATCTGGTTGGTGTGGAACCACTCAATATTATTGTGCCAAACAGTGGTGTCAAAGTCAGTGCAACACTATAACCTCATCCACTAAGAATAGTATGAGAGGTACTGAAACCTTGTTGCTTGACGGTGTTGTCTAGCTAAATATTATTAATAGTAATAAATAAAGGCTTTTTCTCTAAATTAAAAATGCGAGTTCCTGGTATAAAATCATTTACCTCTGATTAAAAATATAACAGTGTTCCACAATCATATTGATATTTTCCGCAAGTAGTTCAGGCACTGCCAGAGAATCTATCGAAAAAAGACATATACATCTATTTAATCAACAGAAACTCATATTATTTTATTTTATTTCCTATGCATAAGGTACTACAATTCAACGTACCAAAAGATGAAGCAGCGAAAAAAAAGAAGATAATTAATAGCATCAAATTAATAAAGGGTGCTAATTTGTGCTAGCCATCATTTACTTTAAAAATCTTTTTATTGATTATTCTCCAAAATTCACTCAAGCACAATCATATTTCAAATTTATCCTAATTGAGTTTTCTATAGTAGCTATTTCTGAAAATTACTCTTGTATTAATTAGTATGACATGCAAAATTACCGAATTTGTATGAATAATATACGAAAGTTTAATACAATTATGTTGTAACTGAATTAATTTTTCAGAAATTAATATGAGCGAATATTCATATTTCATATCAAATTTGTACAATTATCATACACAAAAATTGTGAACTAAAATCTAAACATTGAGCGAGATATAGATATTCTATATCAATTTATATAATGGTCATACACGAAATTGTCTTGACGAGATATACACATTTCATTCCAATTTTATATCATTTTCATACACAAAATGTGAACAGAATTTTACGCCTTGAGCGAGATTCTTAAAGTATGATTTCGTGTATGTATTTGGGAAAAAAATTCTCCTACTATGTCTGACAAATAAAAAAAATCTGCTACATCTAGTAAATATAAATCAAATTCTGTACCTATAGAAAATTCTCGAGTTCAGCAAAAAAAAAGAAGACATTTTTTCTGCACTAGGACACGTCCTGAATACAACCCAAGTGGCCCGTTAACATCTACGTTTAACATCCTATGCCACTTATTGATCTCCATAGAAGACATCTACGAGTTATGGATGGACTTGACAATGATTATTATCGAATCCAATAACAATTCATTAATGAAAAAATTACATAACCAAAGTAACATATATATATATATATATATATATATATATATATATATATATATATATATATATATATATAGTTAATTAAATATTTAATTTAATTATAAATAACGATTATAGTTAAAGAAATATGGCTTGGAAGGAATAATCTCCATCAATAAAGAGGATTATTGAGGTATACATTCGCATACAATAAAATATGATATTCCTCCATCATTTTCCGTGGATCTAACTCAAGATTTCAGAGAAATTGCAAGTTTCATTAAAAATTCTGAAGTTATAGCAAAAAATAAAATAAACCCATCAGGATATAATAAATCATACAAAAATAGAATTCAAAGGATGCTGGAAAAATGAAATAAGGATTTGGGTAGATTGAGTTAGTAGTGGTGACTGGTGTCACCGATGAAAGAGAGAAATTTTAAAACTCTACTGAATGACAGAGTATGATGGTGGAGAAATTGAGGTATTTGTATAAATAAATTTGTACATCTTTTGCCATTTTTCCCTAGCATTTATCATTTTAATATTTGTATATATGTAATGTTGATACAAGTTATATAGTTTTGTAACACACATGTGATTTTTGTAGTCCAGATTTGTATGTTATCAGGAAGAATACATTATAGCTCCTAGTTGTATAAGTTCAAACATTTTTTTAAATGCTTTTGTATTTATTCTATATGTGAATGCTTTTTTATATATTTGATTTGTATATCTATGTATATTTTAGCCCGTATGTGAAAGGTTTTGTATACATTTGATTTTTAAATCTAATTTTTTTTGTAACACCATATGAAAGTTATAGTTCATATTTGTATATTATGAGCAAAATATACATTTAGATCTTATTTGTAATTATATGTAAATGCTGAAATTATAAACTACAAAAAAAAAAAAAAAAAAGTTTAACCCCTACTCAAAAAATTGAAATTGTATATTGATTTTGTATCAATTATACAAATTATACTAATACAAATAACTTAATTTTCCTTGGTTTGTGAATTTTTGATCCTTAACTCTTATGTTAATAATGTTTAGTGTATTTTTTTAGGCGTCTTCATTTGTATAGGATGATTTATAATAATGAACTTTTCAAAACATGTATTGAAAAGGTGTCACTTTTATTATGACTATAATATCCTTTAACTCGTTTTTTAGAGTACAAATTTGTGAATCATTTAGCACCGTTTTCTTTGATTTGTGAATTTTTTCGTTACAAAATAGTCGCATGTATCATAAATTAAATTGAGAATTTAATAGCCGATGATTAACTATATAAGTAATAAGTGGTTTGTGAGTGTGTGTTGACTTCCATTGGTATAACTTGATTTTGTTAATGCAGGGAAACAGTGAGTGAACTCTTATACAATATTTTTCAAAAAGTTTTGGTGCTTTAAAATATTGTTGGGAAAATAATATAATTTATTTTTGTGTGAGGCCATGCAACGTAACTTTACGTGTTTTTTATTCTTAACTGATCACACGACTCTTAGATCTTTTCTTCTGCAAATATAATAATTTTTCCTATTTAACATTATTAATTTATATGATTGATTACTTCTTTTACTTTGAAAATGATTTTTTTTAATAAGTAGGTAAATAACATAGAATAGAAAAACGATAAAAAGCCCCCGGAAACAAGAAGTTCTGGTCCGGGAGGGATAATATCAACCACTTGACGCCCATCCGACGCATCCGTTATGGTTATCCCATATCCCCCTTTGTCTTTTCGTATGATTTTGCTTACTATACCTGCTGCTGTAGCATTATAAACTGCATTCTTACTCTTGCTGCCGTCGGGATAAATCTTTTTTGTTTGCATGAGTCCCGGCTTCTTTCCAACGGGCAGATGACATCTCTTGCCTGGTGAATCAGCATGTTCTAACACGTGTTGTTTGGTGTGAGTATGTATTTCATATTCGTTACAGGCCAATCGGGGCTAAAGAATGTCCAACAACGTGCGATCATGCAATATTGAAAACGCCTCATACACAAGTTGCTTTCATTAAGGTTTTCCCTTGGTCGTATTAGATTTAATAATATTGCCTGATTGCGTTTTATATTCAAGGTGTATTAAATAATAATAAAACAAATAATATTAATAAAGTTGATGGGTTCTTGACAATGTTAAATTAATTACAACTAATTAAAAAGGAAACAACTTAACTAGTGATAGATATACAACATTATTCATCATATGCTTAAAAAGGACCATATGATAATGTCTGATTGACACAATAATTGGATTCGTCCTTGTAACGATTCGATTCCGTTCTTATGGAAAAGTTAATGAAGAAAGAACTAGGCCAGAAAACTCTTTTGTAGTTACTTGGAATTGTCCAACCTAGCCCTAGATTTGGATGAAATCGGATTCACTAAGGTGTAGAAAAGTAATGAATAAGAAATATAATTGTGAATTTTATTACATGAGTGGATAGATAAGACATTTTCGAACCCATAGCACTTTACGTAATCAAATTTGAACGAGTAGAACTCTCGAAATTGATCTTTTATGAATGAGTACATTCTGTCAAGGCCTCTAAAGCGGGATTCTGGCTGCTAGAGCGGCGCAGCTGCAGCGGTATGGTTCCATCAGAGAGGGACAAAAGCGTTTTAAAGTCGCTTATAAATCCTAAAATGAACCTTATTTGGTATTCACCGACTTCTAGGACTAAAAGAGGCAATCCCAGACGAGTTCTTAATAGTTTTTCATCATTTTTTAGGCTAAAGGTAAGATTTTAACTCCCCGAATCCATTTTTCAATCCGTAAACCTATTTTCTTTGGTTATTATCGATGATGAAGGGTTTATATATAAGAATTATGGTGAAAAAGGCCCTAATTTGGATATTATGAGCTTGAGTTTGGTTTAGGGTTATTGGGTTTGTTATAATCCAAATAATTAGACCTTTCATTGTTGATCCTTGCGTATATTAATTGTTGTAGACCTAGATCAAGCGAAAAAATCTGAAAAGAGAAGATTCAAGTGTCTTAGGGGATTCAAGCTTGGACTCGAGGTAGGTGATGGTTGTGATTTCATGTTGGTGTGATATATGTTTGTTGTTGCTTCATTATAATGCATGTACATATGTGAATGTTGCATTATTGATCACACACTATGTAAAAGAGTATGAACGAATAATTTGTAAGTCATGAATCACCTCTTTTGTATGATCTTGATGATGTACTTGTGTTTATGGTTGTGGTGTGTGATTGGAGATCGAATTGCCACGTTCCGGCAAGCTTACTTGGATGGAATTGCCATGTTTTGACATAAATATTGGACCAAGTTGTCACGTTTTGGCACAACTATGGGATTGTATTGTCACGTTCACAACTATGGGATTGTATTGTCACGTTTTGGCACAACTATGGGATTGTATTGTCACGTTCACAACTATGGATGGAATTGCCATGTTTTGACATAAACTTGGCCTTTGTAACCACCTTGGTCAGCATATCTGCGGGATTCTCCGTAGTATGAATCTTCAACAGAAGTATCTCCTCTTCTTCGAGAATTTCCCTCACAAAGTGATAGCGAACATCAATGTGCTTCGTCCGTGCATGAAAGACTTGATTCTTTGCTAAATGAATAGCACTCTGACTGTCAGAATAAACCTCAAGTTGTTTCTGACCAACTCCCAAGTCTTTAAGCAACCCATGAAGCCAAATCGCCTCCTTTACAGCCTCTGTAATCGCCATATACTCTGCCTCTGTCGTAGACAAAGCCACCGTTGACTGTAAAGTAGACTTCCAACTAACTGGCGCTTTTGCTAAAGTGAACAAATAGCCAGTTGTAGATCGTCGCTTATCCAAATCACCTGCATAGTCAGAATCACAGTATCCAACTATGCATTGACCAAGTGATTTATCCTGCTCGAATACCAATCCAATATCTACGGTATTTTGCAGATACCGTAGAATCCATTTCACAGCTTGCCAATGACCCTGGCCTGGATCATGCATGTACCTGCTAACAACACTAACAGCCTGTGAAATATCTGGTCTCGTACACACCATTGCATACATCAAGCTTCCAACTGCATTTGCATATGGGACTTTCGCCATGTATTCTCGCTCTTCATCAGTCGTCGGAGATAACCGGCTACTCAGTTTCAAATGAGGAGCAAGTGGGGTACTCACGTGTTTTGTATCTTCGTGCATACCGAAACGTCTTAGTACCTTCTTCAAATACTGCTTCTGTGACAGCCAAAGCTTGCCTCTCTCTCTGTCCCTGTTTATCTCCATGCCGAGAATCTTCTTGGCTTCCCCCAAATCCTTCATCTCGAACTCTTTACTCAACTGAGCCTTCAGTTTGTCAATCTCAATTTGGCTCTTTGCTGCAATCAGCATATCATCAACATATAAGAGTAAGTAGATGTAGGAACCGTCTTGAAGCCTGCGCAAATACACACAATGATCGTATTTGCTTCTCTTGTACTTCTGACCCTTCATGAAACTATCAAATCGTTTGTACCACTGTCTCGGAGATTGTTTCAGTCCGTACAATGATTTGACAAGTTTGCAAACCCAATTCTCTTTATCAGCAACCTTATTTCCTTCTGGCTGAGTCATATAGATTTCCTCCTTCAAATCACCGTGTAGGAACGCGGTCTTCACATCAAGTTGAGCTAGCTCCAAATTCAACTGCGCTACCAAGGCCAACATAATTCTAATGGAGGAATGTTTAACAACTGGAGAAAATACCTCATTATAATCAATTCCCTCCCTTTGAGCGTAGCCTTTAGCTACCAACCTTGCCTTGTAGCGAACATCGTCTTTATCGGGAAATCCTTCTTTCTTTGCAAATACCCATTTGCATCCAATTGCCTTCTTGCCTATCGGTAGTTGTGTCAACTTCCACGTCATGTTCTTCTTGAGGGATTGCATTTCCTCTTCCATTGCACCTGCCCAATTGCCACTTTCTGAACTTCGTATGGCCTCTGGGTAGGTGGATGGAACATCTTCATCTGAAACTGGAAGTGCATAAGCTACCATGTCAGTGAAACGAGCGGGCTTTTGGATCGCTCGTCTCTGTCTTCTAACTGCAATTGGCTCCGATTGCTGTAGAGGTTCTTGGGTAGGAACCTCTTCCTCATCTGACTCTTCTTCTGCCGTAGGAGAGTCACTCGTGGTGCTCCGTGCTGGGATCACCACTGTCTCCTCAAACTCCACCTGCTTCGGAGTACACGCCACCTGTTCAGGAGTACTCTCAGCATCTTCTGGATTTACCTTCTTTAACATGGCAGATTCATCAAAGGTAACATCTCTGCTTATAATTGTTTTCTTTGCCTCGAGACACCACAGACGGTATCCCTTCACTCCAGCATTGAATCCCATGAACAAAGCCTTCTTTGCCCGTGGATCCAACTTTGATTCAATCACATGATAATATGCAACAGAACCAAAAACGTGCAAAGTATCATAATCAGTTGCAGGTTTTCCAGACCATACCTCTAATGGAGTTTTGCCATCAATAGCAGATGATGGCAAACGATTGACGAGATGTTGAGCATATGTTATCGCCTCAGCCCAAAATTTTCTGCCTAACCCAGCATTAGACAGCATACAACGAACTTTCTCCACAAGTGTCCTGTTCATACGCTCTGACACCCCATTCTGTTGCGGTGTTTTCCTGACGGTGAAGTGCCGAACTATGCCACAGTCTTGGCATACCTTAAGGAACGGATCACTCTTGTATTCTCCACCATTGTCTGTTCGGAGAACCTTGATCTTCCTTCCCGTCTGGTTTTCAACTTGAACTTTCCACTTAAGGAAAATTCCAAGTACATCATCTTTGTTCTTCATAGAAAACACCCAAACTCTCCTGGAAAAATCATCAACAAAAGTTACAAAATAATGCCTTCCTCCAAGAGACGGAGTCTTGGCAGGTCCCCATACATCTGAATGCACATAATCCAGAATACCCTTGGTATTATGAATTGCAGTGCCAAACTTCACTCTTCGTTGTTTTCCAAGAACACAATGTTCACAAAACTCAAGTTTGCAAGTCTTCGTACCTTTCAACAATCCTTGCTTGGCAAGAATTTGCAAAGATTTTTCACCAGCATGTCCCAACCGCATATGCCACAGCTTCGTTGCCTCAGTATCTTTCTTGGTGCAAGAAGTTACTGTTGTTACTGTCCCGACCACTGTACTACCTTGATAGTAATACAGATTGTTCTTTCTCACACCCTTCAACATCACCAACGCTCCAGAAGTTGCTTTAAGAACTCCATCTCGCATCGTTATAACTAGGCCTTTAGATTCTAAAGCCCCCAATGAGATGAGATTCTTCTTCAACTTTGGCACGTACCGCACATCTCGCAAGATTCTGGTGGATCCATCATGATTCTGCAGTTTGATTGAACCTATTCCGGTTGTTTTACATGAATTATCATTACCCATGTAAACAACTCCGCCATCGAGATCCTGAAATTCAAAGAACCACTCCCGAATGGGACACATATGATAGGTACAACCTGAATCCAATATCCACTCATCTGCATGTGATGTTGTAGGAGCGACCACTAAAGAGATATGATTCCGCATCGCTTTTGCATTCTGCAACATTGGCGTCTTGCGGAGCCTTCCCTTTCTTCTTCAACTTTGGACAGTCTTTCCTCCAGTGCCCTTTCTCATGACAGAAAGCACACTCATCTTTGGCAATGTCTCGACCTTTTGATTTGGACCTTCCTCTTCTCCCTTTTGTCTGGTTTTGATGACGACCTCTTGCCACCAATACTTCTTCTGATGTTGTTGCCTTTGTTTTCATCTTATCCTGCTTTCTCAGTTCATGACTATATAAAGCAGAACAAACAGCATCTAACGACACATTCTCCTTCCCGTGAAGTAACGTTGTCTCCAAATGTTCAAATTCATCGGGAAGAGATGATAACAACATCAAAGCCAGATCTTCATCATCGAATATGACATCTAAATTAAGCAAGTCTGCTACTAATTGATTAAACATAGTGATATGTTCATTCATAGTAGTACCTTGTTTGTAATCAAATCGGAACAACCTTTTCTTCATTAGGAGCTTGTTCTGTCCACTCTTTTTCAGAAACTTGTCCTCCAATGCCTTCCACAATTTGTATGCAGAAGTCTCATTCTTGAAAGCATACTTTTGCTCCCTGGATAGACACGATCGAATTGTTCCGCATGCCAACCGATTAATGATTTTCCAATCTTTATCTTCAACTCCTTCTAGTTTGACTTCTTCAATAGCAATATCAAGACCCTGCTGGAAAAGGGAGTCCAAAACCTCCCCTTGCCACATACCGAAATGGCCCGTACCATCGAATATTTCAACCGCCAACTTCAAAGTAGACATCGGGAATCTTGACCATGATGACGAGGCACCCGATGTCTTCGGTGGAATATTTGCAACAGACTCCATTTCTTGATCTTTATTTGCCATTACAGACTAAAAAAAAAATATTGGATATTACAACAAAATTCAAATAATCGAAGGCTTCTACTGAGACAAAGTAATTCCTTTCTGGTGTGGAAGATCAGGCGAAACTGCAACCACAGAGCATACTCAGACAGAACTCTGACTTAGAAAAAAACTTTCGACGCAAAAGGACCAAAATAATTCTTTTCTGATGTGGAAGATCAGACTCAGCTGCAACCACAGAGCATACTCAGACAGAACCTTGGCTCTGATACCACTTGTTGGGAAATTCGGGTAATTTCCCTACAAAACGGAACAACTTTAGTGAAATGAACCGGTTCAAATGAACTGAACCGGACAGAACACTAACAAAGATACCCGACAAGTAATATCAAATATTAACTGAAAAGAAAAGAAAAAAGACCGAACAATTTTAATAATGGAGTTCAGCCGCGAAAGCTTAATCTCCGAGCACCGCTCAAAGCAGCCTACTTTTATTAGATAGAGAGAAGAGATTACAAATGGTGCATTTTACAATGAAGGAGGAGGGGTTCTTTTATAACCCCAAATTCTCCTTCACAATACATAAAACTCCGATGTGGGACTAAATAATTAGCCAAAGAGTCAACAATATATATATATATATATATAGTTAATTAAATATTTAATTTAATTATAAATAACGATTATAGTTAAAGAAATATGGCTTGGAAGGAATAATCTCCATCAATAAAGAGGATTATTGAGGTATACATTCGCATACAATAAAATATGATATTCCTCCATCATTTTCCGTGGATCTAACTCAAGATTTCAGAGAAATTGCAAGTTTCATTAAAAATTCTGAAGTTATAGCAAAAAATAAAATAAACCCATCAGGATATAATAAATCATACAAAAATAGAATTCAAAGGATGCTGGAAAAAATGAAATAAGGATTTGGGTAGATTGAGTTAGTAGTGGTGACTGGTGTCACCGATGAAAGAGAGAAATTTTAAAACTCTACTGAATGACAGAGTATGATGGTGGAGAAATTGAGGTATTTGTATAAATAAATTTGTACATCTTTTGCCATTTTTTCCCTAGCATTTATCATTTTAATATTTGTATATATGTAATGTTGATACAAGTTATATAGTTTTGTAACACACATGTGATTTTGTAGTCCAGATTTGTATGTTATCAGGAAGAATACATTATAGCTCCTAGTTGTATAAGTTCAAACATTTTTTTAAATGCTTTTGTATTTATTCTATATGTGAATGCTTTTTTATATATTTGATTTGTATATCTATGTATATTTTAGCCCGTATGTGAAAGGTTTTGTATACATTTGATTTTTAAATCTAATTTTTTTGTAACACCATATGAAAGTTATAGTTCATATTTGTATATTATGAGCAAAATATACATTTAGATCTTATTTGTAATTATATGTAAATGCTGAAATTATAAACTACAAAAAAAAAAAAAAAAAGTTTAACCCCTACTCAAAAAATTGAAATTGTATATTGATTTTGTATCAATTATACAAATTATACTAATACAAATAACTTAATTTTCCTTGGTTTGTGAATTTTTGATCCTTAACTCTTATGTTAATAATGTTTAGTGTATTTTTTTAGGCGTCTTCATTTGTATAGGATGATTTATAATAATGAACTTTTCAAAACATGTATTGAAAAGGTGTCACTTTTATTATGACTATAATATCCTTTAACTCGTTTTTTAGAGTACAAATTTGTGAATCATTTAGCACCGTTTTCTTTGATTTGTGAATTTTTTCGTTACAAAATAGTCGCATGTATCATAAATTAAATTGAGAATTTAATAGCCGATGATTAACTATATAAGTAATAAGTGGTTTGTGAGTGTGTGTTGACTTACATTGGTATAACTTGATTTTGTTAATGCAGGGAAACAGTGAGTGAACTCTTATACAATATTTTTCAAAAAGTTTTGGTGCTTTAAAATATTGTTGGGAAAATAATATAATTTATTTTTGTGTGAGGCCATGCAACGTAACTTTACGTGTTTTTTATTCTTAACTGATCACACGACTCTTAGATCTTTTCTTCTGCAAATATAATAATTTTTCCTATTTAACATTATTAATTTATATGATTGATTACTTCTTTTACTTTGAAAATGATTTTTTTTAATAAGTAGGTAAATAACATAGAATAGAAAAACGATAAAAAGCTATCATGCAATATTGAAAACGCCTCATACACAAGTTGCTTTCATTAAGGTTTTCCCTTGGTCGTATTAGATTTAATAATATTGCCTGATTGCGTTTTATATTCAAGGTGTATTAAATAATAATAAAACAAATAATATTAATAAAGTTGATGGGTTCTTGACAATGTTAAATTAATTACAACTAATTAAAAAGGAAACAACTTAACTAGTGATAGATATACAACATTATTCATCATATGCTTAAAAAGGACCATATGATAATGTCTGATTGACACAATAATTGGATTCGTCCTTGTAACGATTCGATTCCGTTCTTATGGAAAAGTTAATGAAGAAAGAACTAGGCCAGAAAACTCTTTTGTAGTTACTTGGAATTGTCCAACCTAGCCCTAGATTTGGATGAAATCGGATTCACTAAGGTGTAGAAAAGTAATGAATAAGAAATACAATTGTGAATTTTATTACATGAGTGGATAGATAAGACATTTTCGAACCCATAGCACTTTACGTAATCAAATTTGAACGAGTAGAACTCTCGAAATTGATCTTTTATGAATGAGTACATTCTGTCAAGGCCTCTAAAGCGGGATTCTGGCTGCTAGAGCGGCGCAGCTGCAGCGGTATGGTTCCATCAGAGAGGGACAAAAGCGTTTTAAAGTCGCTTATAAATCCTAAAATGAACCTTATTTGGTATTCACCGACTTCTAGGACTAAAAGAGGCAATCCCAGACGAGTTCTTAATAGTTTTTCATCATTTTTTAGGCTAAAGGTAAGATTTTAACTCCCCGAATCCATTTTTCAATCCGTAAACCTATTTTCTTTGGTTATTATCGATGATGAAGGGTTTATATATAAGAATTATGGTGAAAAAGGCCCTAATTTGGATATTATGAGCTTGAGTTTGGTTTAGGGTTATTGGGTTTGTTATAATCCAAATAATTAGACCTTTCATTGTTGATCCTTGCGTATATTAATTGTTGTAGACCTAGATCAAGCGAAAAAATCTGAAAAGAGAAGATTCAAGTGTCTTAGGGGATTCAAGCTTGGACTCGAGGTAGGTGATGGTTGTGATTTCATGTTGGTGTGATATATGTTTGTTGTTGCTTCATTATAATGCATGTACATATGTGAATGTTGTATTATTGATCACACACTATGTAAAAGAGTATGAACGAATAATTTGTAAGTCATGAATCACCTCTTTTGTATGATCTTGATGATGTACTTGTGTTTATGGTTGTGGTGTGTGATTGGAGATCGAATTGCCACGTTCCGGCAAGCTTACTTGGATGGAATTGCCATGTTTTGACATAAATATTGGACCAAGTTGTCACGTTTTGGCACAACTATGGGATTGTATTGTCACGTTCAGGTAAGCTAACTAAGATCGGGTACCACGCCGGTGAACTAACAATTTGAGTTTGGGTTCCATGAGAGGACTATTGCACTGGATTTCCTGAGAGGACCAACTACTTGTGATAATTGTATTTATTGTTTATAAGATATGACTTATGAATTCTCAAAGAGTTCTACTTAGTGTGAGAGGGGGAGTGGGACTCCATTCATGCATTACACAAGTGAACTTTAAGAGTGGTTGTGGTGTGATTCTCTTATGTTATGAAGATTGTGTTAATTAATGTTGCTGATATTCGGTATGTTACATGATTATATTGTTGCTTCATTGATATATGTTTCACTTATTGGGATAGCCGCGAGATCGTACCATCGGCGGCTATTGACAGACCTCGTAATTTAGAATATCAATACCCGTTTTGAAATCAAGGGTGAGCTAGTTCTTTTGGGCTGCCTTAAGTTCTCCTTATTTAAGTCCACTCTCTTCGGACTCAAACTATTATTTAAGGTATTGTTTAGTTTCGGAGTTGTACCCCTTGTTCTTAGATTTGTCGTTGTTAGAGTTTTGGTACTATAACTTTCACGCTTTAGGCGTATTTTTCGGATTGTTTTAGTTTATTTAACTTGCTTCCGTAACTTAAATACCTTAGTGTTAGATTATTTGCTTTAGTTGGATGATAGTAGTGGTTCTCCCACCGAAGTGTTACTGTGGGTGTTACTCACGACAATTTGGATCTTAACGGTATTCATCTCTTGTTTTATGATTCTATTTGCATAATAATGTAAATTTTGATTTAAAACTTTTGTGATTTTATTTATCAAAATTCATAGAATTAAGTTATTTCATGTGATTTTTCAAAAATCTGAAATCTCTTAATGAAATTGGCTTTTAATCCTTAATGTTATAATGTTATTTCTGATAAATTTATTGACTCTTAGCTATTATTACTCAAATATGAACTTAACATGAATAAAATCTTCACTCCATGCAAAAATAAAGTCTTTACCTTTTAAACAAAATTAAACGTCGTGTATAATATAATAACAAGTCAGTAATATTACATTATACTTTTGACCTATTTTACGTGATATTTTTTTTCTTTTTTAATTCATCTAAAAATAATATCAATTTATTAAAATAAAAATAAGTTAATTTTAAAAGTTCTCCTTTACCCTCTAATTAGATGATTAATAACTAAGCCAATATTTAAAAATTATTTTAAACTACAAATTTAAAAATATTTTATTTTTTTAAACACCACACAAATTAACGAATGACACATAAAGTAGGACGGAAAAAGATAAAAAATAAGGAATCAAAGGTACAATCATGGTAATACCGACAACATATTTGTCTCATATGTGATATTTTTTTATGTGAAAATTACTCTACTCTTTTTCTTTGAGCTAGTACTGTTACTTTTTATTTATTTATCGGAAAATGGTTTAAAATATCTTTAAAGTATTAGAATTGATACAAAATTATCTTTCCCATCAATCTATTGCCTCCATAATACTCTTGTCCTCTATCTTTGGGTTCAAAATTGACCACTAAATTTAATCTATTTAAATATTTTTTGAAATATGTGGCGCTCAACTATTTGTTATAATTTAACTTATTAATATAATCTATAAATCAATTCATTGTCCACCATTACTAATTATACCACACAATTTTAATAAACCGACCATATTACTAATGCAACAACAGGAAAGTTACTGCCAATGAGTGTTTCTAAAAAACTGAGGCGAAAATGTCTATAGAAGCACATTATCATACATTGAAGTCCTTAATCAAAACATATTATAATTCAAGTATTTAAATAAAAATTACCGATAAACTTAAAATCATGACTATGTTCATCCTAATTATTCTTTCGTCTAAATTATGTGATATTACATAATAGATAAAAAAATTTAAAAATAATATATTAAAGTTTTAATATTTAAAATAATTATAAATATTTATAAAATTATATTAAAAAAGTTCTTGAATTAATTTAGGATGTACTAGTTCTTTGCCTTTAATCATACATATCGAATTCAAGCTTGAAACGGAATCCTATTGAAAGTGCCCTCCTAAATGAGTGGCTCAACTTAAATTAAATTGGGGCTTCGATTCAAACTCAAATAATTTTGGATGACTTTTTCAGGAATCTATAATTTCATCGTGTTTTAGTAGTGTTTAAGCGATTTTGATATTAGAATTGGTTTATTAATTGAGTGGAATTTAATTAGTATTGAGTGGGTAGTGAGTTGGTTTATAAATGATATTAATAAATTAATTTATAAATAATAGTTGAGTGTCAAGTATTTAAAAATATTTAAGCAGTTTAAATTTAAAACCGTTAAATAAGTGGGCAATTTAGAACCCAAAGGTGGATGATAAAAGTATTTTGGAGTCAATATGTGGATGGAGGATAATTTTATATCATTTCTAATACTTTAAAAGTATTTTAGACCTTTTTCATTTATTTATTTTCTGATCAGTCTTAATTTAACAAAAGTAAAATAATAATAATAAGAATAAGAATAAGTTATGTAACATTACATTATACTTTTGACCTATTTTATGTGATTTTTTTTCTTTTTTAATCCAAAAAATAATAATATCAATTTATTATAATAAAAATAATTTGATTTTAAAAGTTTTCCTTTACCTCTAATTAGATGATTAACAACTATGCCATAAAAAATATTTTAAATTGCAAGTTTAAAAATATTTTTTTTCTTAAATACCATGACAAATTAACGAATGACACAAAAAATAGAATGGAAAAAAGATATAAAATAAGGAATCAAAGGGTACAATCATGGTAATATCGACATCATATTGTCTTTATGTCTTACATGTGATTACTCCACTCTATGTCTTTTTTCTTTGAGTTAGTACTGTTTCTTTTTATTTATTTATTTATTTATTTCCTGATTAGTCTTAGTTTATCAAAAGTAAAACAAAATAAAATAATAATAATAATAAAAATAATAATGTTATTAAAATTGTTGGGTTCTTGTCTTCTTGACGATGTAAAATTAAGGCATAACATATAAATGTGTTCTTTCACTTGGCCTCATTTTACGTTTATGTGTTTAATTTTGGATATGCACAAGTAGACACTTAAACTTGTATAAAGTAGAATAAAAAAATACACGAGTTCTATATGACACAATACACGTAGGACAAAAAAATGACATGTTGAATGAGTATGTCTTGTTCAACTTTATATAAGTTGAAGTGTTTACTTGTGCATATCCAAAGAAGAACATAAATGTGATTTAAAATCAAATTAAAAGACATATTTATATATTATATCTAAAATTAATTACAGCCAATTGAAAATATGATGACTTAACTAGTGATGGATGTGCAACATTATTCATCATGTGCTAAAGTGGACCCATTTGGTGCTATTTGATTGACACGGTAGTTGTATTTGTTATCGTCTCTTCTTTTATGGTTCTATTTGTATCCTCAATAATATGTATTTTGATTTCAAGTTTTATGATTTTATTTATCTAAATTTATTGTAAAAATTATTCGATATGATTTCTTTAGTGAAGTTTGGCTTAACCATTACTTAATATCTTTTTAAAGTTCTATGCCGGTCCTAGAATTATATTTAAAATTTCGGGATGATAGATGAACTATTATGGAAATGTGGATCTAATAGGATTGAAAACAATTAAAATTTTAAAATTATAGATCCAAAATTGAAATGCTTAATTAATTGAAATGTCAAAAGTGTTATCAATAACCACTAAAAAAGGTGATACCCAATTTCAGAAAGAAAAATAAAATAAAATAGATTTAAAATTCAAATTTATAACCTCATTAAGAGTTGCACCAAATCATCGTCGCATTAAATGATACTCTAGATGTGAATTCACACATCTATATATTTAAAACAAAAATTAAAAATATAAAATTATATATATAATTTCAAAAGGAAAACATTAATTCACGTGAACCCTATTGTATGCGTCTGACAGGTCTTCCAAAAATGTATACAGTTATGCCCTCTGCTTATAACTTATGTGACCTTATTTTAAAAAAAAAAAAAGTTCTGAAATTTTAAAATGATTTCTTCAATATTTATGTTCTTTTCATAACAAATTTAATGTCTACTCAAATGTTATACATATTTGGAATCACAATTTTTTTTTATAGTTATATAAAATAACATAATATATTTAAGATCATAATTTCATATCCCGTTAACTAAAATTGAATTAGGAAGATATATAGTTGTGATAAACCGTATTTTGAAAGATACATTATTAGTATTTCTTTTCTTAGGGATTGTTTGGTTAGTGTATAAGAGTACCTTTTATTCATGAATAAAAAGTGGTTTTAGTTTTACCATGTTTGGTATAAGTTTTTTATTAGGTTGAAAAGTCAATCTAACTTGTACAATGTTTGGTAGATAGAGTTTAAATGTTGTATAAAAGTTATTAATATATTAATTTTATATGGTGTTTGGTTGTGTTTTTTATAATCTTACATAATTAATACTAGCATAACTTATGAGAGAATTTATGTATAAGTTATGCGGGGTAGAAGGTGGAATAAGTTATGCGGGTATTAGTTATACATGTATTAAAATAATATATTACACATTTATTCCTATTAATTTATTTTTAAATCAATTTTTATTGAAAACTTTAACCCTTTTTTTCCCTCCGTTGAGAACTTTACCTAACTACTTATTTTTTTTTAACAAAAAAAAAATCTTAATACACGAACATCTTTTTTCTAAGCCGCAAAGCTCGTGCAAAATTAATCGCCGCTAATATTGCAATTTAGCCTTTTTTACCGTCTATCCATGACTAATTTGTATCAAATCAAGAACAAAATATTTATTTTTATAAGAAAATTTTATATTTTATTTTTGTTTCTTCTTTACTAAACAACATTTTTTTATTTTGTTTTCATTTGAATTCAAATGCAAATATTATATTAGTATTATAAGTTGAATTGTATATATTTTGTCTGTGCATATGTTATATATATATTATTATTATTAAATATATTCTACATATTTAATTAACATATATTATTTAGAACATAATTTTATATGTAATTCATATATTTGGTATATTAAAAATATATAAACAATATATATAATATATTGATAAAATATTTTACCTAATTAAATATGATATCATAATATATTTGAAATATATTAATAATCTTTTATTTTTATAAGTTATAAACATTAAAAAGAATAACAAAAAGAAAAAAAAATAAAAGTTCAATATAGAAGGGAGAATTTTTTTTTCTTTACTTTTTATTCAAAATGAGGTAAAATTATACTTTTTGTTTATTTATTTGTAAATAATATATATTAATTTACAACAAATAATATTGAGTATTTAATAATTTATGTATTATAATATCTATATAACTAAATAATATCTACATAACTAAACTCTTCATAACTAATACCTGCATAACTAAATCCTACATAACTAAATTCTACATAACTAATACCTGCATAACCAATACCTGCATAACTAAAACCTGTATAACTAATACGTGCATCACTATAACCAGTAATCAAACGGCCCCTTAGGGTTTTGGGCACGTGCCACTAATATATTACAGTATTCACGAAACTTATTCTAAGGACACACTAAATAAAATTGAGCAGTAATTAATTAGATTCTCATTTTCAATTATTATTAAAGTTGTGTTAAAAATAGTTTTTTGCAAAAAGAAAAAAAAAACATTTCTTTTCTTTCTAATAGCTCTTCATTGAAAATTTCATGCAAATACTTACCCTAAGCTGATTTAATTGCCATGAAAAAAACAAACTCTAAAATATGAAAACATATTACTCTTATTTATTAAATAAATATAGGTAGCTCATATATTTGTACAAACATAAGCATTTAAATAAAATATCA